>CM068374.1:1165000-1442500 GCA_034769895.1 Magicicada septendecula
GCAGACTTACTTTTATTTACAACCTTAAATTCAGTTTGTTGTTTTATTTGTCTTCATTTATTTTTTCAGTACTAAGTTCGACACTTTTAAAATTATAATAGAAAAAGAGGTGTCTGCGATTGATGGAGAAAGTGCTCTGGAAGTAGAAACGGAACTTTCGAGAGTCGAAGTTAAAGCAAAGAAGACAAGAGGACTTGCCAGTTCGGAACGAACAGGCTTAAGGAGGGAGCAGTCTTCCTGCTACGAAGTAGGTAACCGCCCGACGAATGTGTGTCGTTCGATCTGAAGGTTGCGTACAAGGTTGACAAGGCAATCTTCCATTAACTTTAGTGTTTTCTTTTACAGCCAAGCATATTAGGATTGAGGTTTTCCTGGCCCCCTGGCCGTGGTTATACGATTCATGTTTAACCACAGTCAGAGATAAATCGCTCGTCTAATAACCACGTGCAGTGTGCGAGTGTGTGTGTTTGTGTGGGGGGTACATTTGTTATAAGAGTGCCTTTGTTACTTATCTAGTCTAGGAATGGTAGACAAGACCGCTGAGTTATGTTTCATAGCGATAGGGCTGCTAGGGTGATAGAGCCGTGACCTTAAAGCGATTCCACTACCGCAGCATCGCCGTTTACATATATGACAAATCTGTTTCTTATAAAAGTAACACAAGCAATAAACATTTTATTAGAGGAAAATATTAAATAACCTATTCCGTATAGGATAGAAACTTGGACCGTACTTTTTGATCACTCTAACGAATGTTTTGTAAAATACAGGCTTGCTTGAAAAATAATTGTAACCGGCGCGGCGGGTTAAATAGTAATTTTTCAGGTAACTAGGAGGGAAACGGAGGAAAACATGAGCAGCAAAAATGTTGGGAAACATATAAAGGATGTTTGAAGGTGCCTCGGAATATAAATTATAAAATAGTGTAATATAAACACAAAAATTCATTTAATTCTCTTTATTGCAGAAAAAATTAAATTGAATACAAAATTGATCCTAGTAGATTAAAGGATAGATTATATATTTGTAATCAATAGAATTTTCTGTATGTATATAAAATTACATAGACATTATATAGAACATTTTCTTTATTTTTAAAAAATGTATTTAAAATATAATTTTATTATTCATTATTTCTTTTTCAGTAACTCTTGTTATTTTAGTTTCTTGCATTTTTCCACGTTAATTATGACAATAGACTGCTTCTTCAAGTATAATATTTCAAATGTAATTAGTATACAAAATAATCATGACGCAGATTTCACAGTATAATATGTATCTTCAGAGGTTTCAATGTGAATACAAATTTATATATGAATATATTACATCTTGATCGGATATGTACTTCGCATATTGGATCTGTACGAGCTGAGATACACGAATTCGTTCTTTGTACAGGTTTAAGTGTTAAAAGAAACATAAAAACCTGACTGGTATATATAACGCTGAGTTGTTTTATTAAAAATCAGCTTCAACGATTTTTCCTTTTCATAATTAATTTATCCTGGCTTTCAGAAGCCTTCCATTGAAACCTCTAAAGGTACAGATTACTCTGTGAAACGTGGGACAGGATGTTATATATGGTAATAAACCTTCAAGTTTTAGGCCTATATACTTTCAGAAGAAAACTATTCTCATAATTTTCTCACTTTGCTTCAACTTGTCTTGGGTGAGATCCTTTCCTTTAGTCTTTTCTGTGTAGTCTGTCTTGACTGCCTCATGTTATTTTCTGACCCCGACGCTATTAGAGTAATCGAAGGCTAGGGAGTCTTCCTTTTTACATTCTAATGTCTTAATTTTGGGTGGCTTAGGATCTTAGAGTGCCCACTGGTACTGTATAGGTGAGCACTGGAAATACTAAAAATCATTCAGTATCAGAATAAATGATACAAAGCCACCAGATCCTATATCAAAAAGACAAGGGTGAGGGCGAATCTCCTGCGCCCCAAAATAGGGGCCTTACGGCTAAGATATGATAACCCTGACAGAAGAGTCTCTGGTCCTCCTGGTAGAGGGTTGTGCAACAAGCCAGTAGCCTGTTCATGTAAAACTTTGACGTATTTGTATTATCCAAAGCAGCGTCGGAGTAAGGTCTGGCAACTGTGGCAGTAGGCAAAGAATAAGGATTTGAAGTGTGGCGTGGGTCAGAATGCGGCCAGATCCAGAGTGCTGAAATGCAGTTTCTTCAAAATACTTTAAATTATACATTGCAAGATAGAATAAGGAATGAAGATATATCAGAGCAGAACTTAAAGTAAAGGACATAAATGAAATTATTTTAATTTACACCAGACAATGGTGGGATCATCTGCAAAGGATGACAGAGGATCGATTGCCGAAAGCAGCACTGAACTATAAAGCCATTGGTAGAAGAGACATGGATCGTCCGAGGATGAGATGCGTGCCGGAACAGGTTTATATAACGTAATTCTTGAAGAGAAGAAGAAGATGATTAATTTCCCGTAATTATATATTAGATTTTATGTAATCTCTTTAAAAAAAAAAAAGTATAGGTTTGCGGAGTTTTCGCCCCCTCCTGTAAAAAATCACCCATCTAGTAACCACGTACGGTGGCGAGCCGGGAGTCTGTCCGTGTGTAATGTAGTATAGTGCCTTTGTTACTTGTCTAGCCCTTGCAGCCTGACAATACAGCTGTATTACTGTATCCGGCATTAATGGTGCGAGAGGGCCCTCGGGTGCGTAGCGTTGGTGGTTGGCTGATCCCCGCCATGAGGTCCCTGAGTTTTAGTCCCTGGGGTTGTGTGTGAGATGGGTCTTTACCTCTGGTTACCGGTGGCTTCATCTCCTTCCGCGACCCTCACCCTGGCGCTCGCTGCCTTACGTGGCGAGGGGTTACCCCCCGATTTTCGGCGGTATCAGGGCTGATGATACGACTAAAGTGTGCGTCCAGCGTTGGGAAGCGCGACCCGAGAGTTCGGGTCTACGTAACCTGCGCTGTCGGAGCCTGTACTTGACTCGACTGCGGTGTTTGGCCCCCATCGTTCGCTTGTCTGGGTACCGCAATGACGACTCCACGAGGCCCCCGCTGGGAAATGTTGTGTTTTGTACGGACATTTGTGTTTTTCCATAATACAACGACTAAATTCTTTACTCTCCTCTTGAGGAGAGGGCTCCAGCCCCGCTCGCAGACGTGTCCAGCGGATGGAGAAAGGGGATATTTCCTAAGTCATTCCCTTGGAAGCGCATGTGTTTTGCGGTTGGGTATTCGATTGATGAATAGGGTCCCTTCGGGGAACTGTAATACCGCCCTAACCCTGGAGATGCAGAGGTGAAAACACACTCCCCCCTCTTACATTTCAAGTCCCCGGCAATAGAGGTTGTCACGCAGACCATGTCGTGACCGCGGCTCGATCCCATGACGGCAGCACAGCCGTTGCGATTTTGAGTCGTAAACGACACCACGTTCCCGGGTACCCATGTTATATAATCGTAGATTATATATTAACAATAGATTCTACGTGAAGGTTAAGAAGTGAGTAGAGGAGCACAACTTTTTTTTTAACGTAGGCTGATGTAGGTAGAAATGAATAGGTTGTATATTACAAAGTGAAGACGACTTCAATGTACACGTCAAGAATGTTTGCCTTATACTAACGCAGAAAGTGACAATAGTGCGTGATCCGTCTGTGAACTTACTAATGATTCGAACTTATTCTGTTTGCAGACACAAGACGCGCCGCTTCCTCCATTTGCGTATCAAAAGCAATACCACTTTCCCTTTTCTGACATTACTTGCCTAAAGTTGAAAATTACGTTATTCAAATACTGACTGACTCCTCGTACTGAAGTGCGTCTTGGTTAGGCTATACACCATTCACAGACGGAATGCGACAGACACAATCATTACGTGTTGCCCTCATTTAGATTAACAGCGTAATGTGGTGACTGCCTTGGAGTACTGTACATAGACAAAGATAAGTCCATAAGGGTTCCCTGCATTGGTTCCCTGCATCTGTACATTTAAGACGCTTTCAGTACAGTTACCGAACAAGAGTGTAGAGAACGTACAGTGTACAAAATAAGTATTATCCAAAATACAAAACAAGAATACACCAGATAGTACAAGTCCAGATAGCACCTATCCTCATCTTGGCGTTTTCCTGAAAACCCTGGGCATTTTGTTAATTTCTTTTTGAGTGGTAAGCGTTCTTCAATGTCTTCTTGAGTAATCTGGAGTTCTTCTATGACTTTTTCTGTTTCTTTGAACCACATATTAGGCAATTTGAGCTTTCTGAAATAGTTAAAAAGTTTCCCTGTTAGTCTGTCTGGATTCATTCTTTGAATATGTCCGTAGAAACTATTTTTTTTTTAATTCTAATTACGTCTGTAATTTTCTCAACATGTGTGGACAGTTCATTATTGTGGTGTCCTCACACTAGTTCACTAGTGTATTGTATTAACTAGTGCAAACTGTATTAAGGTGACATTTATTGTTGGACAAAATTAACTTGAGTTATTGTATAACAGTGCTTTTTTTAGATTAGATTTACAACTGCTGTTTGTGTCTAATTCAAGTTTGCAAGTTGATTGGTGTCAGTTATTCTGTTTCCACTGAACAACATGACGATCGGTGTAACCGTCGTAACAGTATTATTATCTCTCTCTCTCTCTCTCTCTCTCTCTCTCTCTCTCTCTCTCTCTCTCTCTCTCTCTCTCTCTCTCTCTCTCTCTGTGTGTGTGTGTGTGTGTGTGTGTGTGTGTGTGTGTGTGTGTGTGTGTGTGTGTGTGTGTGTGTGTGTGTGTGTGTGTGTGTGTGTGTGTGTGTGTGTGTGTGTGTGTGTGTGTGTGTGTGTGTGTGTGTGTGTTATCACCATCTTTATAACACGGAATAGACAAGGTACTGCCTGTTCCGCCTTCAAAAATCCTGGAGCCATCAAAACCAGGATCTACCCACACACCTGTGTCCTATAGCTTTGTATCCACTGTTATTTATAATCTTTTAAATTTTCATTCAAGTACAAAAATTTGTAGCTTTTCACTTCTGGCCTCGTTCTTTTACGGTCGAGTTTAGAACATCTTTTAACTCCTCTTAAGGACGTCATTTCCGTGGTATATATTTACTGTCTTGTTTCTTGGTTGTTGCTCATAATTCACACCCATTACATAGACAATACAAGGACTGCCATAACTCTGTAGAACTTTAATTTTGTATCTTGACGTACCTTGTCCCACAGATGGTCTGGAACTTACCTAACTTTACATCGGTTTCATAATTTCTG
This sequence comes from Magicicada septendecula, assembly GCA_034769895.1. NCBI lineage: Eukaryota > Metazoa > Arthropoda > Insecta > Hemiptera > Cicadidae > Magicicada > Magicicada septendecula. The sequence continues at coordinate 1,170,241 of CM068374.1, forward strand.
TCATAGTCCAAATAATAAGCATCTCTCCCGTTCTAGAATTTGATCACTAATCATTATTTTTGTTCTTATTGGCTCCTTGCGTCGAAATGCCGTTACCTTTGTTTTTACAGTGGAGATTTTCATATTGTACTGTTTGAAAACCTAATGAAGTTCAAAATAGATTTCTGCAAATCAGATTCTGTATTTTGCAGTACAAGCAAGTCGCCAGCAAACAACACCACAGTCAAATATGTGCCTTGTGATAACTTAACGTTCACTGGATGTTTCCATTTCCTTTCTAGATCGTCAATATAAATGTTAAAAGGAGTAGGTGATACATTGTAGACTTGTCTAACTAATTGACTGACAGATTTTTTTGAGGTATCGTACAATTATTTTTAACAGCTATTCTTGTTCCATTATGTAGGACTTGTGTGTGTTTCTCAAATAAAATAGTTCACCTAACGGTTTTTCAAAAATAACTTCTTGGGGATCTGTAAGCGGACACACACACACACACACACACACACACAGAGTCACGTGTTACATTTAGATGCTGTAAAACGCTGGCAGCACACTGGAGTGACATTTCGCGACAGAAACGTTTTGACGCATTGTGTTGCAAAGCGTCGCTTCAGTAGAGGTAGGCTTGACACTTTGGCTCACGACCAAACATTTTTTTCTCGTTTGATGTTTTTAAGCTGTAAAATTGTGTGGATTCGGGACAGTCATTTTTTGCACCTATTTTAGTTTCAAGTACACCTACACATATTTCCATTTTATACTCAGTAGCAATTAACAATAATAATAAATACTCAACAGTATGGAAGAATCAAAACGAAGGGACAATCCAAGCACTTTCCAGGTAGGACAAATTAAGTGTAATATAAACTCCGTGCATTGTGTGGTTAGAACCCAGCTTAGCGCAAGCTGTTTTGTTGCGAGACATAAGTTAAAGGAGCTTCGTCTTTGGTCGCGAGGTGTCTTGTGACATCTCGAAATAATGTCGTAGCCAGTGTGTGGCGCTTTATAGATCTTAATGACAGTAGAGTCATTTTCGACGTCTTACGACACAATGCGCCAAAACGGTTCTGTTGCAAAACAAAATGTCGCTTAAGTGTGCGGCCGTCCTAATCATGTTTACGTACACTTACAGAGACGTTCACAAATATAATATTAAAAACATCAAATAATAATATCTATATGTACGTTTTTACAGTCGTTAAAATAAATAACGGTATGTTTTTGTTTGTCGTTTACCCACAGCTCCCGTAGCGTAATCCGTTAGTCTGTCCCGCAATTGTGACGTCAGCACTGCACCGCCGATTTGCTTTTGTTCCGGAATCTGGTACTGGTCCATGCGACGACTGTTCACTGAAACACGATACATACACACTTTGATTAATTAACAGCAACATCAAACGAGAACTCGAGATGGCTTGTGTTTATTAAATTAAAGGCGACGGTCGTTAATCAAATGTAAACACAACAAACCAGAGCTAAGTTATATCTACACAAATATAGGTACTGCCCCAATAACCGTACACTCACTCAATTTCGATATTTCGATTATGGGATTATTAGCATTGATATGTACCTAGTGAATATCGCATATAATTTTAGTTGGTAAATAGAAATCGTAAAAAAGTATTTGTATTTGTTATAAAATAATGTGCTGACGATTGCAGTCATGTTCATTGTCATATTTTTTACACCGAAAATTGTTCCTAAAAATAATAATAACTGATGTGTGCCTGTGACGTCAAAAGTTGGCGTTGTTAGGTTATCGTGAAAACTGAAATTACACATGGAAACCAATATGCTTAAGAAATCTTGTTTTCATTTGTTATTACGTTGTTTTTTGTTTTAATCTTGCTGTATAGAATTGTCCTTTATTTATAATGTTATCTTTTATTTATTGTGTGGCCAAATTGGATTTAACATATTTCTGTTTTTTTCTTATACATTTAAATGTTGAAAATAATGTTACGTATATATGAGAGTGTTTTTGAGAGGTCGTAGGTATACATCTGAACATTCTTACCTACTGGGTCCGGCTGGTAGTCCATCAATGAGGGTACCAAAGGATCCATTCGTCTCTGATACGGAAACTGATTTCCCGGATATTGATGGTACCGGAAATCTGTAACGCAATCAAAATATAGGTTAGAAAGTTACAACTACATAAACAATTAATTAGTAATTTGGCCCAGAAACATATACCTTAACTAATTGGTAATTAGTAAGTACGAGGGTCAGTTGAAAAGTTCGCGGAGCGACATCTATAGCTCTGTGGTAGAACTAAAATATTTTGTGTGCTGCAAGAAGTGTATTTCACGTGAACACCTGTTAATTTCCAGATATATCTGTCAATTTATTCACCTTTTGCCTGCGGTTTGAAATTTTTCTGTCACGCGTGTTTTTAAAATGCACAAAACTAAACATCGTGTTGTGATGAATTCTCTGTTAAAAATGTTTTAGCGCCAATGGAATATCAAAACAAAATTTTAAATGTGTTAGGAGATGCTGCGCCTTTAGAAACAACGGTAAGTGGGGCACCCTCCAGTTTAAAACGTGGTCGTACAAGCACTGAAGACGATCCCAGCAGTAGACGTCCAAAAAGTGAAAAAAAAAAATTGCAAAAAATTTCATAGGGTGTTGGGAGACCGCAGATTGAGGAGTGGAGACGTTGCTGAAATCACAGGCATTTTATATGAGCGTGTGCATCATACTTTAACTCAAGAATTTGGTGTGAAAAAGCGTTGTGCAAGATGGCTGCCGCATCTGGAGTTGTTGCATTTTTGATTGTCTAGTGCGGTGGGAGGGAATCACCTTCAATGCTTGTACGACCACGTTTAAACTCAAGTGCCTGCATATAAACCATTGGTTTTGAAGTCGCAGCATTTCCTACACATTTACAATTTATTTCGTTTTGGATTTCAGTTGGCACTAAACAATTTTTAACAAAGAATCACACCACGATGTTTGATTTTGTCCGTTTTTCAAAACACGAGGACACGTCGATTTTAAACAGCTCATAAACAATGTATAAATTGATAGATAGATTTGTAAATTAATAGGAGTTTACATAAACTATGACTCTTGCAGCACACGAAAAATTTTAGTTTTACCGCTAAGCTACCGATGTCGCTTCGCAAACTTTTATCTGACCCTCGTAGTAATGTTAACTAGAATTGTGTGATAATCGGGTTCTTTTCCGCAAATAATCCATTGCTCTGAATAAGTACGCCTGAAACACATACACTGTTACAAGCAGCATTCCGGCATTATTTCGACATATAAAGTGCCTCCTGTGGTAAAACTTATCCATTTATATGAACTAATTTTTACGCCTACAACAATTTCTAAAATTAAATTTCATATTGCTATTTTTAAGGCTCTTGTGTAGACTGTCAACTGTCTTTGTATCGCTCAGTACGTAAATGTGTTCAGCTCATTTCAGTTTTATTAAATTTTAAAACAATATACAGTAGACAGTATTACTAACACGACTTAAGGATTTAAAGAAAAAATGATGGTAGAAATTAGATTTATCAAGTTTATAACATTTTCAAGAATTGACTTATTATTATTTTTGTTGTTCTTTTTCTTCTTATTATTATTTTATTTTTAGTTTTTTTCCATACGATTCTATTAGTCTTTGCAGTAAAAAAGATAATTATTATTCATAAGTTTAGATCAAGTTATTAATTAACATAAATAATTTAAATTATTTACGAGACTCAAAAGCCAAGCGAAGTATTTTTTAACCTCCAAACACCATCCTCTTACAGGTGTTACCAGAAGGAACATAACATGAGTGTATATAAATTTAGCATTTTCTTTACGGTAGGTAACTAATTTGTATAATTCCTGGAACTTAAAGTTGCCTTAGTTAAACTTCTCCCTCACTTTTATGCATTTTCTTACAGAATTATTCTTTTTCTTATTATGTATTTTACAATGTAGACGTAAACGAAAAATGTAAAGAGTGTTTCAGTGGTGTTTGAGAACAAATCACTCATTAAACATATGACTATCAAACATAAGTTACCATCAAAAAGAGTATCTCTGTACTTGTATAAAGAATAAACAACATCAAGCTTATTTAATGCCCTAAAAATATACAAATATATCAACCGCTCAATCGCAGGAAAAAAGTAGGTCTCGATGAACTTGGAAGCAGAAAGAGTAGGGGGAGGATATTAAGAGCAGGTATTTATAGAGACTGACTGGGAAAACAGAGATTATAGGTGGTGGAGATGCGGCATGCGATCCCAATGCGTGATGTCGTAGTATTACCGATGTGTGTGTGCGTGTGTGAAAATGAAAATGAAAAAATTACTAAAAATATGGAAAAATATGGTTGTAATATCGTTTTCGATGCGTAGAATGAAAAAGAGGCTCAAAAAAGCTACCCTCGAATGCTCGGATGAGAACTTCATTTACCTGGGATTTACAGATTAAACCGCTCAGAATGTAATAAATTGTACATAGGCCTACAGGACGCAGCTCCAAATAAAGCTACATTGGACACATAAAAACATTACACTCCACCATCGAATCCACCTTTGCAAATCATTTGATTGAGGCAGACCACACATGCACAAACATCAACAACTTAGAAACCTACAAGTGAACACGAAAACTAGACACACTCGAACAACTGGAAATACACAAACACGCGAAAACGCATGCCAACAACATCTAAAGCGAACAGACACAATTTCAATCACACGTACTATTAAACATATTACACCACACACACATAAAATCGATCTATCGAACGACGGTGCCGTTTACAAAAACAGAACGGACAGCGCTTCTACTGGCAGCTTCTGTGAAGCTCTCAATAAGTAAAAGTTTTTGAACAGACAAGGTAAGCATTTTTATCAAAATCTTATGTTCCGGGACGGAATAATGTTTATTAATTGTCAATAATACTCGGACATGTTACCCACAAAAAAATCCAAGAATATCTATATTGAGAACATTTTGTACTAAATATGCAGTGAGGACTCGATAGTTATAAACAACATCACTTAAGAACAAGTGAGCCGTTTCAAATAACTATGTGCAGTAAGCTATGAATCTGAATATTATATAAGAGAGAAAATAAATAAATTTAGGAATATATGTGGTAGGATTCATATAAATCTTAGAAATAAAACAAGGCAAGCACAAGGATTAAATTTTATAAGACAATAGTAATATCCACATTGATTTATGAATGTGAGGCGTGGGTCATGACAAAAAAGGAAAGTGGCAAGATTCAAAGTGCTGAAATGCAGTTTCTTCGAAATACTTTAAATTATACATTGCAAGATAGGATAAGCAATGAAGATATCAGAGCAGAACTCGAAGTAACGGACATAAATGAAATTATTTCAATTTACAGAAGAGAATGGTGGGATCATCTGCAAAGGATGACAGAGGATCGATTGCCGAAAGCGGCACTGAACTATAAAGCAATTGGTAGAAGAGACGTGGGTCGTCTGAGGATGAGACGGGTGCCGGAACAGGTTTATATAACCTAATCCTTAAAGAGAAGAAGAATAAGACATTTTATATTTTGATATTCAGCCACCCCCTGTGTTTAGACAACTTATCCGATTAAATGTTCTAAAACGAAACGGTGGACTAAACTTACCTGCGTTCATCAGGTTTCCTCTCATTCTCCCCAGATTTTCGTTGACATTGGGCTGTCCCCAGAAATCGATACTAGTTCTGTACGGCAAAGCTACAACACAGCATAAGTTTTTATTATATTTCTCAAAATAAAAAGAGTTTATTTACAATTTAAAATTATCTTGAAAATTCTTATAAATTACTAATTATTATTCCGGGTGTACAATGTTTATTCATTTTCCGGAAACAAAGATTACAGGAGTGATTAAATTACCATCTTCCACTGCTGCTTGTCCATCCAAAGATCTTCTTCAATTTCTCGTTCCCTCAATGTAGTCTAAATGCTTGTATCCAGGTGATAGGCGGTCTTCTTCTTTTAGTTTTTCCTGCTGGGGTACATTCCATAACTCTCCTTGCCAATCTTTCCTCTGCCATTCTTTCCGTGTGCCCATACCGTTGTAATTTTTTGTTTGGATAAAATCAACAGTTGAATTTTTCACATTCACTCACTCAAACACACAACAGCGCGCGCTCCTATAACCGATTTATTTGTAAGCTTATAAGGTGATTAAACCAAAAAAATCAGAAACAATGTTGAAATTGAGGTAGCCCATGGTAGAGTGTAGTTTGCTTACACCGAACTCTCAGACTGAGCGAACGCATTATTCAAGTTGTCAAGTTCTCCATCGTTTCTCTCCAACAATTCTATACACTGAGACCTAAAAGTTCCAACTGTAAGAGAAGAAATCGTCCGCCTCTGCAGGAAACACATATCTAAATTATAATACAATCCTAACCCTCTAGCAATTAATTTGTTAGATAATAGTGAAAACATTTACCGACTAAAAAGACATAAATTGTTAGACATACCCTTCAGGTTTAAGAATAGTGTGTAATCTGTATTATCTATATAGTACTGTTTGTGTTATTTGTATTGTAAAATCAGTATCTTTTGTGTTCGTGTCAACATTATGTGTTAATGTCGACCGGTATATCTGCCGGTATATGTAGTCAATTCCAATTTTAATTAATTACTTATAAAACTAAAGTCATAGTTCTTCTTATTCTTCTTCTTCTGCACCTCACGAAGTAGGCATTTTGCCTGTTCCGTCTGCACAGAGCATTTTTTCATTTTAATCTCGGTCTTCTCATATCTCTTGTACCAAAGGGTGTATATCGAAACACAACCTTAGGTAGCCGTCCATCCTCCATTCTGTTCAGATTTTGTAGCAATTCCCTGCACGATCCTGTTTCGTGCAACCCTTTCTGTCACAGTTTAATTTATATACATTACAAAAATAAACAAGTTTTACTCCTAACAGTTTGTTAGCAAGAAAAAAATTATTTCTTACAAAGGTTTTTAAAAATATATAAACACTTGTTATATATACATTTTTTGTATTTATACATAACATTTCCATGTCTCTTTTGTACGCTATGTTTGGACAATATTTCAAACGTCTATTTAACAGATTTAGTTCTTTCTGAGTAAAGTTTGTATTTGAGAAATTTTCCACTCTCTTATACAATTTAATTACTGGTAATGATACAGTAGTTACAATCTTATTACTTAACTTAGCTGTGATAAGTTTTTGTAATTTTGTTTTTTGTACTAAATACTGTTTATGAGTGTGATAACTTACATGTTCTCTGATCATATTATCGATAAGGTCAAATTCCACTGCACTGTATCTATAGTTAATTCACAATGTATTATTTTTAGGTGTAAAGACAAATTATTTCTTCTAGAGTACCATTTATTAAGTTCCAACTGTAGCCAGTTTAAAAAAATCTTTGTATTAATATGTTTCACCAAGTGCCCAACGAGTTATCAATTAATTTATTTCTTATACGGAAACCTACTCGGAAGAACAATACCAAAATCCGGTGGAACGGCTGTCTTTTTTAAACTTGTTTGTAGAAGATTTTCTTCTTCTTTTCCATCATTAAAACATTGGCCCTGTGGCCTCTTGCACCTCTTTGTTATTCCATCATCGTCAGATAAATATCAGCTATCTAGTAACCACGTGCAGTGCAGTGGAGAGGGAGTTGTTTGTATTGTACGCGTGCTTTTATTACTTAACTAGTCCGGACAAGGCCGCTGTATTATTACCACCAGCGACTTGCGTACCCAAGGAGGTGACTTTGGCTTAATCCGATGACCGCAGCACAGCCGTTGAGACTATGAGTCTCGAACGTTAGCACTATGTCGGTCCTCGCCACAAGAAGATTTCGGTACTGCCCCAATAATCGTACTCCTCTTCGATATTTCGATTATGGGACTATTGGCATCGATATGTAGTGAATATCGCTCATAATTTTATTTACATAATAGAATTCGTAAAAATTTATTTATGTATGTTACAAAATAGTTTGTTGACGATTGCAATCGTGTTTCACTGTTATATTTTTTACGAAAAATGCTTCTAGCAATAATAAAACTCCGACCTGTGCCTGGCACAAAGCCAAAAGTTGGCGTTGTTAGGTTAACATGCAACCAATGACCAAATACCAAATACCAAATCAGGTACGTTCTTACATAAAGTTACGCATTACCAACTTACGTATTTTCGTTTTCCATTAAGAGATAGAATTTACAGTTAGTACACTTCTTCTTTTTCTTCACATCGCGGTATATCGATACTATTGCATATTCAAAACATCGAAACTTGGTAAAAATACCGAACATTTCATCCTCGTAACGTTTGTTTTCTACATCAACTGATGCAACTTTATTTATAACGAATATTGTTTGGTTTACATTTTGTTTTGTAGTTTAATGTTTTAACCGAGAGATGGTTGTTGTGGTCTATTCAATAAATATGGCGTACAGATTTGTTATATAATAGATTGTGGTTAATTCAAATAATATATATGATTTTAAAATATTACTCGCTTTTTTTATGAAATTCACGTAAAAAAAAACAAATCGAATTAAGGCAGGGCCTAAGGGCCACCCTTTGATTGTTACTATACACGATTTCCTTTTTTTGTGACAGAACCCGTTACCACGAATACTGGTTTTTTTATATGATACTAGGTATTTGTGCATATCACAGAAAAAACATCCAACTCGAAGTAAGAGAGTATGCTATACATATCTTCTTTTTTTGTTGTGTTTCCCCCAAAATTTACTTCTAGTGAAGTTTTCGAGATTTTACTAAATAACATAAAAGAATATTGACCACTTAACAATTGAAAAATCTTGTTTTTATTTGTTAATACTTTTTTTTGCTTTAATCTTACTATTCAAAAATAATTGTAGGCCTATTTTTCACTTTACATTTTACGTTGTTTTTGTTAAAAATACGTTATGGCCTTTGTTTTTAATGTTTCTCTCTTTCAACTATTGTGTAGACATATTAAACGTCATTTTTTCTCAACTATGGCTTTTATTTCTTTAAATAGTAAGCTAAAAACAAAACCATCATCATCTAACTTCACAACAAGTGAAAACAACACGAACTTTTGCTTTACATTAAGAAATAGATCAATTTACAATTAGTACACTTTCTCATCTTCACATCGTAGTATACCGATACAATCGCATATTCAAAACATCGGAAAATGTAGTGCGGGTACGGATAATGAGACAGTTCCAAGATTTATTTTATAATTGGTTACGGTTACATAATAGAAATACGTTTGTGTTATTATGTGTAACGATATCTTCACAAACCTGCAGGGATTCCATGATCGTACTGGACGTATCTTTTCTGATTCTTTGGAACGACACTGCCATGTACTAAAACACAAAAAGAACAATTATTACACTAATTAACTTAATATTATATACTTAGAGTATTTTTATTTTTAATCTTATATTAATATTTTACTATCACAAGAAATGTAATATTTTCGTTCACAAGGTTAGGTTTGTTAGGTGATGTTTAAATACAACCCCATAGTAATAAAATACATCCATTATAAACGACATTATTTTAAGTGTAGGTTCATTTGTTATTCATGAATCGAGAAGAAGAAAACGCTACAGTGCCACAACAAAGTTCAGTGTGCTTTTAGTTATTCCTTTTTTACTTTCTTTGGTTGTCGTCAAGTGTCGACCTGTAACAATCTTTCTATTTACGTATCATATATTACATTTTGCCAACCATGAGTTTTGTTTACTTTAAACAATAAACAAAAAATCAGGTACGTTCTTACCTAAAGTTACGCATTACCAGCTTACGTATTTTCGTTTTCCATTAAGAGATAGAATTTACAGTTAGTACACTTCTTCTTTTTCTTCACATCGCGGTATATCGATACTATTGCATATTCAAAACATCGAAACTTGGTAAAAATACCGAACATTTCATCCTCGTAACGTTTGTTTTCTACATCAACTGATGCAACTTTATTCATAACGAATATTGTTTGGTTTACATTTTGTTTTGTAGTTTAATGTTTTAACCGAGAGATGGTTGTTGTGGTCTATTCAATAAATATGGCGTACAGATTTGTTATATAATAGATTGTGGTTAATTCAAACGCAACTATAATATGAATCAGATTGTTTAATATTTCCACGAAATAATTTTCCCCTCTAATTTCCTGTTCACACTATTGTTATAATTTTAATGGATTTGAATTTCACCAGAGGTTTAGATAATCTACTAAATTTTCGAACTATTCTCAGTCATGTCAGAACCTCCGCTAAAGTGAGACAACATAAGCCATTTTAGATAGTCGTTTACGCTGATAAAGTAATTGTCTACCCACTACCCACCTCGATGAACGTAAACATCGAATAACAACAGCGATCAACTCAGTGGATCGTGATATTATGTTGCTAAGTGTCTGGGAAGAATTCTCATATCGCCTTGATGTTGTCCGTGCTGCAAATGGTGGTCACATTGAAGGCGATATGATAGGAAATAAAACTTCGTTATGAGTAGCGTACTTGCGATTTGGTTGGAATTTTGTATTACTTTTCCTTAATAAAATATTGCGTTGTGAAATCGGTTTATTCTTTTTGGTTAACTGTGTACTTTAAATTATTGGTACAGTGTGACGTCACATCAGCGGAAGGCGTCGAACGTACCAGCGCCGCGCCGCGCCGTGTCCGGAACGGGTTAACCGCACCTACAGCAGCAGCAGCAGCAGCAGCAGCAGCCGGCGTCGCATCACATCACTTGACGCCTCCAGCTCTCACACTTCGCTACGCTTCATTATGTTCTCGGCGTTGGGTGAACGACACTGTCGCTCGCACGGGAAAGCGTAGGCCTACTGAACTATGAACTTACCGCACCTCACCAGACAACAGTATGATTGTACACTGATCGAATGGTCGCCCGGCACTGGGTGTGTTTAATATTTGTTTGTCACGAGACTCAAGTCTTGTTTCATTTTTAATTTATTTTTAATTTTTAATGTTGACTACTAACAAAATTTAGACGCATCTGTGGAACGATTCATAGGTACCTGAAAAATAAAACACGAAAGGATACTCGAATGAAATTTTATAAAACTGTGGCTGTCCCTACATTCCTGTATGCTAGTGAGACATGGACTCTTGGTAAAAGGGACGTGCAGAGGATCCAGGCAGCTGAAATGAAATTTCTAATAGGGACGCAAGGTTGTTCTCTCGTGGGTCGGAGAAGGAACGAGGATATTATACGCTTTTTAAACATTGTATCATTTTACCAGAAGACTGAAGACCACAGAAGAAGATGGTGTGAACAGTTGAATCGCATGCCTGATATCCTTGTGGCTGCCTTGGGTTATCACACTACTGGGAAGAGAGATGTCGGTAGACCGAGGAGGAGATGCGTTTCGGAACAAGTCTAAGGCCTAGTCTTTGGAGTGGTGATGATGATGATGATGATGATGTTGAACATTGTTTATCACTACTTATAATTTATACAGGCTTTACGTATCTGATTTATTTAGGAGATTTGAAGTTGAAAGTTATACGCGATTTCGTGCAAGTACTGTAGAGATTTCCTTTGCTAATACAGTTCAACTATTGTCTTGATCCTCTTTGCTGTGTCCAAGCACTTTCGCTTTTGATATGAGTACATCGGCTAGTCGGGCTGTAAGGCCGTGGTCTATAATTGTTTTCAGCAAACGATTCCACCGTACCTTCGACGGCTATGTTCAGTCCATAAAGCTGCAACAGACAGACCAAGGTTCCCAGTCAGTGACCACTGAACTGTTTTTTTTTTTTTAGGCCACCCATATTTATAAACTTTTGGTGTCCTCACAAAGTTGTTGCCTGACACCACCAGCCAATCAGAAGAAAGGCAAATTCTTATTGGTTCGCCACAACTCGCGTCCAAAGAGCACTCAACGAGAGAGACCCCGTCGATTCATGGCAACAGATGCATCTTTCTGAATCTGGACAGACTCCATATGCAGGCGAGGGAAATACGGACTCACCAACGACAGAAGCCTCGTCTCTTCAAAGATTATGCGATGGTCGGCATTGGCGAGTGGATGCTCCGCTATAGCAGACCTTTTCCGGCTGCCTCAAACGATAGTAGCGGCTGTGTTTATCAATGCGGGCATGGACACTGCGTTTCGTAGATTCGATGTACAACTGGCCGCATGAGCAAGGAACTCCATACACTCCGCACGGCAAGAGTGCGTCTCTGACGTCCTTCACAGGTCTCAGAAACTGCTGGATTGTTTTGGTCGGCTTGAAGATTGGTCTCACGCCGCGCCGACTCAGCAACCTATCAATTCGATCAGTCAACCCATGGACATAGGGCGACTCAGCGAAGCCAACATTCTCCTCAGACACCGACTGACCTGACCGGCCTGGCTATTCTTCTCGGCCGGACTGTACGTCTCACCTCCCCGACGGAATATCCGTTGGCCTGCAGCGGTTGCTCAAGATGCCGCAGCTCCTCGTTGAGATACCGGGGTTTAAAAATATCTGTGAATTTTTGCTTTTGTTTTGCAGGTTTAGATCCAAGCAGCCATTCCCTCGTATTTCTTCTCCATTGCCGAATCTTCTATTTTAAGGGCTTTAATAAATTTTCATATGGTTGGGCGAGAGAAGGACGTGAGCTTACCTTCAATTGAATTTTTTGTTTTTGGAAAGTTGTCTTTAGAACCGTCATGGCAATTCCAAAGACGAATTGGAAACAATGGCTCTGTTTTTTCTAAGTCTTTAATTTACCCTGCGTATCCAAGTATCCTTAAAGTAGTTCAGGAGAGGACGAATAATCCCCTCATTGTTGACGTCTGAGAACAAAAATCACTCTTTCCGAGAGTCCCATAGTTGACATCTGCTGGCGGTACATAAGATTGTGCAGCCAACTGCCGGACTTGAAGACTGAGGTTTGGGAAAACAATTCTAGAGAAATAACGTTCTCGCCACTGGAAGAATATTTAATAATATTTAAATTTTGTCGTCGTCATCCTTTTTGGCTGAAGCTAGTAGCCTGTTCCAGTCTCAACGGAATTCATCCAACCATCATTTACGGAGTCTTCTCACACTTCTCTTCCCCCTTGGATGATAACTACGGGCTCTTCTTGAAAATCTAGTTGGAACAATTCTCTCTACGTGTAACCGCCACTTCGTTTTGTACCAGGAGATTTTCTCATCTAAGCTTTCAGCTATGCTTAGCTCCATTCTAATATGATCATTTCTGATAAGATCTCTCCTGGAAAAACCCGTTTACAGCTCTCAAGATCGTCATTTCCTCCCTTTGTATTCTAGATGTGTCCTACGTTTCATTCCCGTACGTGACAATACTTTCTAAGATGGCAGAATAACAAGCGTCTTGATTTTATAGACGCAGTTGGAGATAACGTTTCCCATCTTGGGCAGATATTGGACTCGTGTAATAAATTATGATCTTCTCTCACTTCTCGCCTTTTTGTCATGTAAGTATTTATTTATCTTTTCATTAGGTTCTTTGTTTCTTTCTTCTGTCCAGATGGTCTTTGTTTTATCTTTGGCCTTTCTAATTCAAAGTCTCACTACCATACAGTAGTTGAGGTCTGGCCATTACATTATAACATTTCAATTGCGTCTCTTTCCTTGTTTTATATTTAAATTTAATAATCGAATACTTTGTATAATTCTACAGATACTTGTTATTTTCGTGACAAAATTGTTACACCAGTCACGGCAGCTGCAGAGGTTAGATTTTTCAACATGTTAGCTCTGTAACGTGCCCCACGTGACTCAGATCCGTGTGTTTGCGCAAACTGGCGCCTACGTCACACACGTCCGTCTTTACAACAAACATTACGCACAGTCGTGGTATGGGGAACTCAGAAATGGGTAACATATTGCGATGTATAGGTGTCGCATAGAATGAGTAGTCGAGATATAGTGAATTGGAATGAAGTGGATTTATTAGTGATGTTATTCTTTTATCACGATATTAATTGATGACTCGTTGGGCACTTGGTGAATCCATATGTTCTTAGATTATATTAATTCCTTTTATAGTAGCGTGCAATTTACACTTGAAACAGAAAATATGAAAAGTTTAAATTTTTTGGATCTTACCATTACTAGATCACAAAATAATCTTAGTTTTCAGATATATAGAAAACCTACTTTTACAGATACCGTTATACATAAACAATCACTAACATCATGGCACATAAAATTAAGCAGTTTTCATGCAATGGTTAATCGTCTCCTTATAGTTCCTTTATCCAAAGAAAATTTCAATAAAGAGGTAGATATTATAAAAGCCATAGCACAGAATAACGGTTATGATGAAAGAATAATTAACTCTTTAATTTAAAAAAAAACAGAAGAAAATTACTTTAAAAGAATTTTATTCCATAGAGCCAGATCAGGGTAACAAAAAATTTCACTTAACAAATTACATTCCGTGTATAACAGATAAGATTAATAATAGGTTAAAAAACCATGGTCTTAACATGGTATCAGTAAACAAACGTAATCTTTTTTCACTACTAGTCAATAATAAAGAAAAATCTAATACACTGGAGAAAAATGGAGTTTATGAAATACACTGTGCAGAATGCGATGCTATTTATATCGGACAATGTGGCCGTGCTCTGAAACATCGCATTTCTGAACATAAGAAGGCGATTTTAACCAATACATCTAATACAGGTTTTGCAGATCATTGCTTACAACACAATCACTTCATAGACACAAAAAACATAACACTACTCCACAACATACAAAAAGGTAAAAAAATGGATTTGTTAGAAATTTTAGAAATTAAAAAAGCAATAAAAAATAACAAAAATTTAACCAATGAACAGACTGAATTTTGTGTATCCCCTTTATTAAAATCTGTTATTTAGTTTAGTTTATTTTATATTATTTTGTATGTTCATCATTATTTTAAATTTTGCATTCAGTTTATATTTAGTTCAGTCAATTTTATATTTTGCATTCATGATTGTATTTAGTTTTTAAAGACACCAGACCTTCCCTTGTCTCATGCACACACTCCCCCCCCTCTCCGTCACAACACAGATGTTCCAGATACGCCCTAAACAGATGTTTACCACCTACACTCCCCTACATCCTGTGTTCAGTAATTTCATTCACTCGCTCTTTGACAATGGCTTAAGTTAGTCGAAACAGCTGTCAGAGTTAATTAAAAAATTTGTGAAACTTACCAAGTGATGCTATTCTTTTATAACCATCTACTGAGCTAGCCGGGCGTGTTGATGTTTCAAACGAGCGCGGTTGTATATGTTCACCACGAACAGCCGTTGTCGCTGCTAAATTAGTGTATTAGGCGCACATTTTTTAATCCAGTAAGCTTAAAGTGTTCATACCCTAATCGGTTATCTTGATCTTGCGCGGAACAGCATTTATTACTTGCAGTACCTCTAGGAAATTTCAAACTGTGTTTGTCGCGATTGGCAGACCGACCGTTATTAACCACTCAGCGCTTACATGTTATTGGTTCCCAAGCGAGACTGATCTATACGCTTTACGACAATTCCCTCGACTGATTTCTAATACTTCGATTGGTTCTTCGGTAACCCCTACTCATGATTTTCTACAGATAACCATCAAGAAGGCTTCCAAACAGAACAATCCTTGTTAAAAAAAACCTCATAATTTTTGCGACTGAAATTATAGCCATAAAACCTATTCCTTTAAAATATGTATATATTTAGTTACCGAATTTTAAGTAAATATAATATAATACAATACAATACATAACGTATAACATAACATTATAGTATAATATTCCAAAGGTAAGCCGGTCCAGGATCATTTTCCTTATCCCTTAACTTAGTACTGGTGGCTATGGATCTGAGAATTCTCTACGGGTCTGAGAATTGGACTTTAGCAAAGTCCCAGGCCACTCGTGTTCAAGCGGCAGAAATGGGATTTCTCAGGAAATACTATGGCAGGAAATACTATGGCAGGAAATACTATGGCAGGAAATACTGTGGCAGGAAATACTATGGCAGGAAATACTATGGCAGGAAATACTATGGCAGGAAATACTGTTCAAGATCGCAAGAAGAATGGTTGATGCACTGCAGGAACTGAATATTATGAGTATACTCGATAGGATTGCCCAATATCGGTTAAAATGGTTGGAACACCTTGGCCGAATGGATTACTGCCTCATCTCTAAACAACCGTAGAATTTAGAATCCGAAATGACGGAGAGGTGTGGGGCGCCTTAGAAGCGTTGGAGTGACAAACTATAGTCTGTCTGCTTGGGACCAGAACAAGTCATTTATGATTAGATGACATTAGTTATCAGATAAAATCAAATTAACACATTTTTTAAGTCTCTGAATAAATTTCTTCGTGTGTTTGATTCTAATCGTTAGCCGAGAAACACAAGGAGGAAGTTACCATACGTCGTTACTACGTGAAAATATATTTATTATACTATTATATGGGAATAATCATGAACGTCATAGTTTTTGTCCTGAGGAAAAATATGAGTCCGACCTTCAAGCTAGTCTCATCCCCCCCCCCATGAGAAGTAGCCCCTAGTTGCGCCACTTAATACAATAAAAACTAAGGGTCGCGAACATTACATTTTAATGTAATTAATTTTATTACAAATTTGTAATCATAGTGATGCAATGAGAAATGTTTAGTCCTAGCTGTTAACTTTAGTTACGATTCCATAAATGTTTATAGACCTACATATAATACTTTTTACAAATATATGTAAGTGATAAGAGCAAGTAACATTTATCGAGACTTAGCTTATAACGTTTTGAAGGCAATCCATAATTTTCAAGTGTTGAGAGGCATTAATTTTGTCAAATTATTAATTAGGATAAGTTTTGGAGAGAGGCTGTAAATATATTTGTAATTTAACTGTAAGGGACCTTATTTTTAATTTAACTGTGTGTGTGTGTGTGTGTGTGTGTGTGTGTGTGTGTGTGTGTGTGTGTGTGTGTGTGTGTGTGTGTGTGTGTGTGTGTGTGTGTGTGTGTGTGTGTGTGTGTGTGTGTGTGTGTGTGTGTGTGTGTGTGTGTGTGTGTGTGTGTGTGTGTGTGTGTGTGTGTGTGTGTGTGTGTGTGTGTGTGTGTGTGTGTGTGTGTGTGAGATTATGTATATATACGAATATAAATATGCTAGTAAATAAAAATAATTAGCAAACAAAAACAATACAACCAGTGATTAAATGGCGTTCTAGTGCTATGGCGTATCTGACTCTCGTTTCCGGCGATAGGTGGGGGGGGGGAGGGCCCAGTGCCCATCAGAGTTGGGTCAGTCACACGTCACGTAACAAATACACCCCAACAAACAGCATTTGTAGTAATGTTCCTCGCGCGGACTTATGAATGTATATAAGCTTGAAATCGTATTTGACATTACGGACGCTCGGATTAATAATATCAGAGAAAGGTGCCCGAGGGAAATTACTTGTCCGCGATGGCGGTGAAAGCGTTGTGACAGGTGTAATCCGATAGCCCCGCGCGCCCAAATACTCGCGCCACTGAAAATTGATTCCGTGTAAAAACAGGTTGTTAGTACTGCCAATACTCTGTCTCAGTGTCTTCTTTTTCTTACTACCCTAACAGACAAAGAGAGCAATAAAGTAAGGCTGATACGTTTTGTCTCATTCTTCCCGTATCGCTTTATCTATTAACTGATATTGTAAAGGATAAAGTCTTTCCTAGTTCCTGTAAAATTTCATAGTGACCAATGAAATATAGTGTTACAAAGGTCTCACTGATCCAACCAACAGTACATACAAACCAAATACACGGTACAGTGAAGAAACCAAGTACAGACACCAATGAAATCACTAATTACCAGCTTTCATCATGAACCGTGGCTCTACAACCCTTGATGGGTCTTGGCCTGCTTCAAGAGTCGATTCCATTCCTCCCTATTGCATGCCCTGGCTTTCCGAGATCCTCCTCTATCTGGTCTTTGAATCTACTTCGGGGTCTTCTCTTTTTTCTACTACCCATTGGTTTCTAGTAGAAAATTTGTTTCGTAGGCTGTCCTTCCTCCATTCTCTCTATGTGCCCAACTCACCGGTCACCTGCTGTATATTTTGATTATCCTGACAATGTCCGGCTCTTTGTAAAGATGGTAGAGTTCATAATTAAAGCGCGTGCGCCACATTCTTTTTTCTTGTACTGCTCTTAATATTGTTCTTAGAAACCGTGTTTCACAGCAACCTACAAGTATCTTACTATTTTTTGTCATTGTCCAGGTTCCCCTGAAGCATATGTCAGCCTGATAAGTGTTTTGTAAATTTTGCATTTTATGCTTCTTAAGATGAAGCTAGATGTCAGGTGTATAATAAACATATTATGGATTAAAATAGCACCTGACCAGCGCTCATTAATCAAAATCAATAATTTGTAATTAACAAGTTAGTCTCTTACAATAATTTAAGTTAAATTGTCCACACGCAATAATAATGTCAACTAATAGAGTTCCACACTAAACGTAACACAGAAATCACTTCTCACAATACTTCGACAGCCACTCGATCCCCTCTTGAAGTAATCGCTCAACACAACTGACTAACTAATTTTTTTTTTTTTTTTTTTTTTTTTTGCTGTTTGAGACCGACCAGTATGGTCGAACTCGGGCTGTTTTGGAGACGAGCTCCCTTCAGCCGTGTGGGTAAGGGGTTTTTGGGGGGACGTACGCCAGACGACCGGAGCGCAGAGAAGGTGGAGGCACTTAGTTGGGAGAGTACTGTTTGTTGGTTACATTGTGTGAGGTGTAGTGTGTAGCCATACTCGAGCGGGAGAGGTAGATGGATGTGGCCGTTATAATTGTTCTGGGGCATCTTCATTTATGCATGACTAACTGAACAGCAGCTGTTGCCTATTTATAGCCTGCAGGGTTCCAAACTAATGTTCCAAAAATGCGTTCTTAGCAAGCACTTGAAAACTCTAGAGAAGCAGTCGGCAGCCCTGCGCCCGTCGATAAGGTTTTACGCGCCCGCGAACCAATTTGTAATTTTATTTTATTTTGAACAAAAGAACGCACCCGCATTGTGCCTGCTTCGAAGTACTTATTATAAAATAGTACAAGCCGTTTCAAATTTTACTTTTTTATAATACAATAATTACTGTAAATTAGTTTGAAATACTTCATATTCGTATCCGAACCACAAATAGATTAAGTAATTAAATATTACCTGAATAGTCCGCCTTGTGGTTCACTTATTTTATATTAAAAACACAACGCGTTTCGGAACTAAAGTTCCATTCTCAGGTTATTTTCCTCGTTAAAGGTCGTCACAGCATTAAGACACAAAATACAAAAAACAACAACATTTAAAACACATATAAACCAATCATTAGCGCGCGAAAATAACGGTGCGCACCGTGAGGAAGCTACAACGACAATTCAGTGACGTTGTAGCTTCCTCACGGTGCGCACCGTTATTTTCGCGCGCTAATGATTGGTTTATATATGTGTTTTAAATGTTGTTGTTTTTTTGTGTTTTGTGTCTTAATGTTGTGACGACCTTTAACGAGGAAAATAACCTGAGGATGGAACTTTAGTTCCGAAACGCGTTGTGTTCTTAATATAAAATAAGTGAACCACAAGACGGACTATTCAGGTAATATTTAATTACTTAATGTTAATTAGTGTTTTTAAGAAAAGGAACTGAAACCTTCATTTATGTTTTAATTGTTATTTTTTTCAAGTTATATGTTTCTGTGCACTTTATAAAAATAAATAGTATTTATTATGGTAAGTTCTTTAATTTATTATTATTAAAATGTGTTTCTGTTGAACCATTTTTTATTTGTTTAAAGTTTTGTTAGTTTTAACGTGCGTGTGCATGATGACAGGTTGCTGATGACCTACTCCTAATGTGAAAAATTTTCACAAATTTATATGAAAAATACTGCAAAGCTTTCTTTGAACGATTGTTCCACGTCGCTGAATATAAGCGCAAGGGTATTATAAAGCAACAGTTAATGTTTGTAACGTCCATTGATGTCCAACGTCCAGCCCCGCACCTTTCAATATTCCACTGCTGGAGAGGGGAGGGGTGCGCCCATCGAACTGGTGCTCAGTTATGTATGCGCCCCCATAAACTCAAAGGTTGTCTACGACTGCTCTAGAGGATACTTGAGTGCGGCCTTGGCAGAAACACGCACCTGCTGGGCTAGCCATGAAACGTGTAGAACGACACTGACCATTGTTCGAGAACGTTCCGTCGTCACAATAGTAACAGATTAGATTGTAGTTGTACTAAATTAAAACAGATGGATGTTGACCTCACCACAACCCCGTCCTGACAGTTAACGTGCGATGGTTTGTGACGTTGGACGCGTGCCCGAGAATAAATTATTTGCCAATTTTAAGGCAGTAATTTCTCAGGCGTTTTTAAATCGATGCGAACGTCGCTGAGACGCCGCAAAGGATAATCTTTATTCACCAACAATGAAAGGACATTTCATTTAATAATCTGTTTACACAAATATTTATACCTCGTGTGCTGGAATTAGTATTTCTGACAATACGTTATAGCATTTTAAATTCATTATTCCGTGTGTTAATTTATTTTTACTTAATAACACTGTTACGACGGTCTCACGGATCGTCGTAATCTACAGTGGAAACAAAAACACAGACACCAATGAAGTCGCTAATTACAAACTTTAGTTGCCTTGTTTGTTCATCATCTTCTTTCACAGCACTACACTTTATATAATATTGAAATCACATACATTTTTCGACACAATCTATATCTATAAAAATGAATGTTTGTTTCTTTCTTTGTCCCGTATGCGTTCCTATACCATTCATCCGATTGCGATGAAACTACGGTGAGTTGTTGTGCGCACGCCCGCGAAGGTTTATGAATTTTTTTCGACGGGGTCCATTGGGGGGTCCTTTGGGGTCTTCCACATCTCCTCCTAAACCACTGGACCGATTTCAACCAAACTTGGCACAAATATTTTACGCAACGGGAGAACCAACATAGGATATGTGTTTTTTCGATATGATCCTTCGGGGGGTCCTTTGGGGTCTTTCACATCTCCTCCTAAACCACTGGACCGATTTCAACCAAACTTGGCACAAATATTTTACGCAAAGGGAGAACCAACATAGGATAGGTGTTTTTTCAATGGGGTTCTTTTGGGGGTTCTTTGGGGTCTTCCACATCTCCTCCTAAACCACTGGACCGATTTCAACCAAACTTGGCACAAATATTTTACGCAACGGGAGAACCAACATAGGATATGTGTTTTTTCGATATGATACTTCGGGGGGTCCTTTTGGGGGTCCTTTGTGGTCTTCTACATCTCCTA
Organism: Magicicada septendecula; assembly: GCA_034769895.1. Taxonomy (NCBI): domain Eukaryota; kingdom Metazoa; phylum Arthropoda; class Insecta; order Hemiptera; family Cicadidae; genus Magicicada; species Magicicada septendecula. The sequence continues at coordinate 1,191,532 of CM068374.1, forward strand.
AACCACTGGACCGATTTCAACCAAACTTGGCACAAAATATTTTACGCAAAGGGAGAACCAACATAGGATAGGTGTTTTTTCGATGGGGTTCTTTTGGGGGTTCTTTGGGGTCTTCCACATCTCTTCCTAAACCACTGGACCGATTTCAACCAAACTTGGCACAAATATTTTACGCAACGGGAGAACCAACATAGGACAGGTGTTTTTTTTCGATACGATCCTCTGGGGGGTCCTTTGGAGTCTTAAAAAACTAACTTATTAGATCTGGTTACTATGGCAACCCAATGGAATAGATTCTGTTCTAAATATATTATCGCATTAAATTGAAGACCACGCGAACGAAGTCTTTATATATTATATATATACAAACACTTTCTTTCTTTGAGTGGCATTGCAACGCATGCCGGGTACTCGCTAGTTATACATAAAACAAACAATAATTTGGATCCCCGCGCCAATCCCCTTCCTCTACACACCACCCCCACTATACCTTCGAAGCAACAACCGTTACTAAGTTCTGGCAGTCTGTTCTAAGCTGACGAAGGCGAATACGACGCTGAAACGCGTTCGACGAAAAAGACAAGTAAGTTTTCACATGAGAAAATTGCAATATTATATAAAGTACAAACTTTAATAACTTTAATAACAATTTGTGATCAACATGGTACTATCATACAGTAATTCATGTTAAATTTAACCACACGCAAATAATAATGTCAACTGTTAGAGTTCCGCACTAATTATAACACATTAATCGATTGCCACTATTCCGCTACAATCACTTGAGCCGCACTCTACAATCTCGCCAAGTGTAGCTAACTTCAAAGGCGGCCGCTGTTGCTTATATGTAGCCCGCAAAAGTTCCAGAACAATTTGCCATTCTTATGGCGTCGTGCCGGCATAACTTGAGTAGTTACAAGTGTTCGAATGGTCTCAAAGATACTTGAGTTTACGGGCTTGAAAGAGACAATGCATCTGGTCGGCTAGCCGTGATTTTATTTATTGCTTATTTTGATTCCTCCGAATAAGCGAATACCATCTCATGGGGGATACGGCATATCATTAATAGCATCGTTCAAGCCAAGACAGCCTTTAGCAAGAAGCGGAATCGCTTCACCTCCAACAACATTAATATGCAGCTCACGAAACACCTGGTAAGAACCTCTTTGAGTAACATGTGCTATTACACGGCAGTGAGAGATGGATACTTTGAGAACAGGAAGAGAGAAGACTGTTTTGGCGCGAACGCTGAAATGGACAAAGTGCGGTACGAGTAAGTGTTGAGCAGGACGGAGCAGTCAAAGCCGTGTACGTGGGAAACGTAGAGAAAAGACGAGCCACCTGAATAGGGGACCTACAGTTGCCTGATAATCTACTGAATACCATCGTCTACTGCACGGTGGAAGGTTAGACAGCCAAGTTAGACCGCAAGGCTGGAGTACATCAATCAGAATCCAGCGCACTATGATGTCCGACACAGCCGGAGAAGTCTGAGCATGCACTCGCCAACGCCGACCATCGCGTTCTCTTCGACAACACCAAGATCCTGTCATTGGTGAGTGCCTACTTCCCTCGGCTGCATATGATGTCTGTGCATATTCGTAAGCATGCTTCCGTCGGAATGAATCGACGAGACGAAGGCCTCTTATGAAATAGAATTAGGCATCCTGTGCTGTTTGAGCAGTCATAGTGCGCTAGCTTCTGATTGACCGATGCTGATTTTAGCTTACAACGTGGAAACTCTACAAATTTTTTTAAACGGTCCTGCTCAGGGCCGCAAACAATATTTTGCCAAAGTGCAGTGGTTAACTGGCGAAGACCGTGTCATTCACCGAATCGTTCTCACACTGCAGGTGGCCTCCAGTGGAAACGTCCGTTCGTAGTGGACCACGGCGTAATGTCCGGGAGACAAGTTACTTACATTGACGCCGGCCGTGAATGTGGACCGATATACCTATAACAGGTATTTTGGAACGATATTTTTGTAGAATGGATATAACAGTGACTAAAATGTTGAAATACCTGTTCCGATTCAACTATAACTGAGAACTGAAAAGTCGAAATACCCGTTCCGATTACTCGAAGCCTCGCGGTCCCGAGTCGCGGGACCCCCCTAAGTAACTATCGAATAAAGAAGCAAACGAGTATTACCAGTATTACGAGTAAACGAGTACAAAACCACTTTTCGGTACTTTATTCTGTGCATGTGACGATTGCCATACAAGTACAAAACGAAAGTAAACGAGTATTAAAAGTATTATGGGTATTACAAGTACACGCGTCCGAAGCCACTTTTTGATGCTGAATACTTCATTCTTCGCATGTGCCAATTGCCATACAAGTAGGAAACGAAGCAAAACAACAAGGTTCAGAATATCTCTATGCCAAAGAGACGAAGCTGTTTTTAATAAATGAAAAAAATTCATACTGATGTTACATTTATTCTCGTCTGTTATGCAGATATATAATACAGATTATAATAACAAATTATACATTATACTAGTCACCAACCTGGTAAATTTTGGAAAAACGAATTATATTGTGTTATAACCTACAGAGTGGCTGATAGACAATACAGTACTTTTTGTTAACGTGATTTCGGAGATGATTTTAATTTCACTGCACATGTCACGTAAATTTGTTGAGATTCTTTGTTGTGCTATTACGTGCACTCTAAATTTCATTGCCTGAGTTTTTCAACCGATTTGTCTAACCAAAATAGAATCAATAATTTAATATTAAATCTATGTCAGTTTGTTTACTCCTAGTGGAAACTTATATTAGTATTCCCCCAAAGGGAGTATAAATTCTGTTGTTTCTTGTTTTCTTTTAAACAGTAACAGCTTAATAAAGTCACATTGTAAAGTAACACTGTTAATACGTTATTTTAAAATTATTTCTTATTACAAATTATATAATACAGGTATATGTATAATACGCATATAATAACAGGTATTTGTACGTGTTATTTTTTTGGAAAGGTTTCGTTTGTTCCTGTTATTTTCAAGTACCTCTACTACTGATAACTCTACAAACCTTTAAGCAGAAACCAAAATAGCATGTTCCGATACGGTTCAAAGGCTCGATCGTATCCTTCATTAAGAGCTCTTCAACAGATCACTTAATGGTGTGTGTGTGTGTGTGTGTGTGTGTGTGTGTGTTACACAACCGCGATTGCCGGATGTAGTAGGCTAACGACTACACAAACGCCTACACTACCACAACCATTAGGAAGTAACTCCTCGGTCGAGCAGGAATGCGTACACCACGCGGAATTATTAAACAGTTTTTACTTTCTCTGTTGGGGAAACACAATGGTTCGATTGTCTTCCTTTACGCTATGTTTCCTGATACCGAAACCGAATACCGATACCGAAACCGAATCGGCCTAATCGCTTTCGTATTGTTCATTTGAGACTTATGTGAGCCTGATTGCTAATGCTATCCAATTAGTCACACTAAATTTTACTCATGTTTCCATCACTGCTGCCAACAGTAGGTCAGCTATTAAGGTATTAATTACTGAAGCTGTTGGTGTACATGTTATAAGTAGTTCGGTCTTCCGCACGTATTGTGCTGTTATATCTACCTTGACCACATAACTACGAGGGTCAGTTGAGAAGTTCGCGGAGCGACAACTGTAACTTGCATAGTGCTACAATTAAAATTTTTCACGTGTTGTAAGGTTCATACTTGATGTAAAAACGCCTCTGGCTGTGGAGTGGCGGTTGAATGAAATTGGAAAACCTACCAACGGGGCCTTTCAATCGCCACTCAAACTTCTGATTCTGGGGATCGAAACGACAATTGAGAAAAATTATTATGATGGAGGCGGACCTATTACATGGTTTACCTGATATGGATCACCCATCGTTTAGGAATTGTGACAAAGGCTCCTTCAGCATACTGTGGTGTACTGGCGGACACCTTGTCAGCGCTCTAAGTTCTTTGACACCGAAGATGGCCTCCAGAGGTTCATCGTTTGTACAACCTCAACATCTTTCGTAACGTAGAAGACCACGGCCTTTCAGCCCGGATAGTAGTTTTAGTCATGGGCGTCACAAGTGCTCAATTATTGGGAGGAAGGGACGGAACATTATCGTAATACAGAATGTCTGGTGTATGGTCAAATTTCTGAAAGACTAGGGGCATTATTTCCTATTTTTTAAGTTTCAATATTTTAATAATACTAATGTAATTGGTACAATATTGTAGGCTTATATAATTTATTTTTACATTGTCAGGTAATTTAAGATTGTATTAATTCACTAGATTATAAACAAAAATATAGAAATTAAGATGACTCAGCTAGAGAAATCCAATATTTATTTACAGTAAGTATTGAACAATACTTTGGTAAGTTTTCTGTTAACTACAATAAAACTATTAAACAGTTCGACGGTTCAAAGTGTTCTTAGCATTGCTTAATAATAAAAAGTACCAACCACATTTCCCTTACTATCAACATTACGAATAAGTGCTTTAATACATTGGCTATCTTCTTAGTGTCGATGTCGTCCAATACATATTTTGTAGACCATAGGGTAACATGGTTGATCCTTGTCTGGGTCATAGTCGGACGTAAGACGAGGGTTTACTTTTCGAGGAGTTTTAACCTTTAACATTTGGAAAAATATTTGGTGGGACGGGTCCCCCATGCCCCTCCCGGCCGTGACACCAGTAGTTTAGTATTATTTAATACAGTAGTTTTGCTCACAAAAATCTAAAATTTTCTTCTAAACCAGCCAGAACTACCTCTCAGAAGAAAACCCTAGCTAGCATCTGTTTATATCAAAAATAAAATATGTCTTGGTATAATATACTAAGAATATATTAAAATTTAATTTAATTTTAAGATTTTTTGTAATATTTCAACTTTATTATTTTTAAATTTCGGCTTTTTCTGGCTGTTTCATCGCTCACAGTTTTAATCTGTTATCACAATACGCGATATTACCTCTTATCGTTTCTTAATAAGGCATCGAGTTTGAAGCCCTAAAGACGTATTTTCTTCTGTTTCCCTTAGACAGACTTTTCAGTTTCATCATCTTAAGAAGTTCCTAATATCGACTTCAAAAAACAGTCGATAAATTATTGCTAACAATCGAACGATAAGGGGTAAGGTTGTGGTCTGTTCTTGAATAACTCCTTCACTCAAACACCGGTAGCAGTTAGCAACCGCAGTCACCTTTCTAATGCCAATATCCCTGGATCAGCTGATTTATACAGCGGAGTCACATTCTCGTTACAAAAGAACAAAGCAATCGTAGGAGAACGACAACCGCAAGTGTGGTCGAAATGTCTGGGTTAAGAAGCCACCTACCAAAGGGTCCAAACAAACCACGTCCATTACGCGCAGGAAAACAAAACAAAACAAAACAAAAGCGAGGATTAATCGCCCCTGGTCGTGAAAAACGTAAAGGCTTACTTACTCGTTAAAAGAGATTTGACAATATCCGGAAAATGTCCATTTCGATTGTCAGCGGTTTTCTGCCACACGTCAAAGCGGCGTGCAGGATAACGCACACAAGGCAGCCTTCCTGTCGTTCGGTGGGCGAATAGCGGAACCTCCGGACTAGAAATCGCTAGTGAGGGGGCGCAAACGTTGCCCCCTTCCTACCACGGTGAGTTGAATGTCAGGCTATTGCTTACACTTAAAGTGTCGTCTTTACTATTTCATAACAGTGTTAAATTTTGGATATCTGTTAATCTAATCCTTATTTTTCAACACTTACCGTCTTTATTACAACAAAGTAAGCAGTAAATAACAGCTTACTTGATTCCTTTCAATTTTTGTAGTTTTACTTACAAGAATCTAAACATTTCTCTTTAAACCAGACAGAACCACCTCTCTGAAGAAACTCCAAGCTGGTCTCTGTTTGTGCCAAGGATAAAATATGTCTTGGTACATTATACTAAAGATACATTAAAGTTTATGATATTTTAACGTTTTTTTGTTAGGATAGACAATACAATTCCTTAACGAACTAACCCGTAGTCGACAAATTTTCTTTACGGTCTAGAAAATCTCAAGTTTACCGAGAACTTGTTTCAAAAGTTAGTTTATTATAATAAAAATGATCGTATTTTCTTTCGTGGGAATAGTACAGTAACGTTAATGCTAAAAATTCAAAGTAAATACTTTGCGGTCACGCTGTATAAATTAACTGTATCAATAACTATGGCTTTGTTCTGGTCACTTGTTTACCACGAGCTAATTAATATCTTGTCAATCTTTGTAAAGTGTCGAGCGCTGTCTAGCGGTCGCTTGTTTTATTGTGAACAGAAAATTTTAACATTCTTCGCAATTAATACTTAGCTTTTAATTCGAAGTCCCGAAGCCTGATTAGACTATTCAACATCCGGTTGTACACAGGGGGTATTTACGGGAGGGGAACGAACGGAGCCCCCTACAGGGTCGAAAAAATTTAACGAATTATTTTCTTTATCATCATCTTTAAGGATTAAGCCAAGAATGGTTTCCTCCGGTCTAAAATAGGCAAAGATTAGAGCTGGTCACTCCAGCGCTTCCTCGGACGTCCCACACCTCTCCGTCCCTTCGGATTATAGTTCCATAGTTGTTTGGGAATCCGGCAGTCATCCATTCGGCAAAGATATTCCCACCAATTCAGCCGATACTGGGCAATTCTGTAGAGTAAACGCATAATATTTAGTTCCTGCTGTATATCTGTGTTTTTTCTACGATCGTGGAGAGTATAGCCTGCCACGTGCCGGAGAATTCACATTTCAGCCGCTTGCATACGACTGGCCTGGCGTTTCGTTAAAGTCCAATTCCCAAACCCATAAAGAAGTTTGGGAAGGCCCATGACCTTGTAGAATTTTAGGCGTGTTCCTTTACCTGCTGGCTTAACAGTTCGCCTGATGGTATCTCACATAAGATTGAACTTACGCAACTTATTAACAACGTCTCTGCTTGCATTATAAGGCACACTGTAGCCCAGGTATTCAAAATTGCTAACTTGTTCCAGGACAGTACCATCGATGAGAATTTTTGCCCGTACGGGTTCAGTTCCACGAAAAGCCATCACCTTGGTTTGAAGTGTGGATATTTGCAATCCAGAGTTTTTGCAGATTTGATTTAACAAATGTATACCCATCTGCAATCTGTTTTCGGAGTCCGACAGAATAACCTGATCGTCATGAACGAATTATTTTGTTTTCTTCATTTTTAGGCTCTTTTATTATTTTCTTAGCTGTGTTTTCAGCTAGTAACTTTTAAATACACAAACAGGTTTATTACACAGCATTTGCGTATACGTTTGAAATATGAAATAAGTATAAGAAAATCAATTCACTCAGCAAGTACCTTTTCAACAGTAATGCGTATTTTTATTGTGTTATTACCGTTTACTTTTACGGAATTGATTTCAGGATGTTATCACGCGTTTTCCAGCCACTTCAAAGATAGTAATGTTGATTCAGACTTAACTTGTTCCTTTTCTTGTATCAAGCTGACTCGACCGGACCTCGGACTCCCCCAGGGCCGAATTCTAGATACGCCACTGATTGTGCAAGACAGAAATCCTACCGGTTATGCTGTACGTATGTGAGTCGTGGAGTGTCATAAAACAATAATAACAAGACTATTACCTAGACTTGACATTAAATCTCTCTCTCTCTCTCTCTCTCTCTCTCTCTCTCTCTCTCTCTCCCTCTCTCCCTCCTCTTCTCTCTTTCTCTCTTAAACAAACACACGTACAGTAACAATATTTAACCAGATAAACCAGAAAGTGCAAATATAGAGATCAACAAAAACTCTGTTTTTTCTTTTTTTTTTAATACCTTTATTTTATCAGCATGCTCCATTACAAATAAAGTAATACTACATGCTATATATAAACTTATTACAAGCCGATTCTCAATACATATAAAGACAACTCCAGTAGTACAACAATTAAAAGATTCAAAATAAACAAGAAAAATAAAAATCAATCATTGACAATGATACAATGAATTAGTACTACATTATTAACATGTTAAAACTGTATGCATGTATGTATCGTATGCATGATAAAGCTGTTCGACCAATATGTAAGTTAATTCATAATAACATACGCATACAATGGTTCAAAATAGATAGACAAGCACAATAACAATAAACACTACAAAGAATCAAAACCAATGTTATTAACATATTTAATAAACTGTCTAACATATTTTGATGTCAATTCACTTCTATTCGGAGGCCATCGTCCACCACTCCTTAGTACACTATTTTTGAAAACCCGTCTTTCTTCATTCAACATATTGCACTCATATAACAAATGTTCCACTGTTTGGTCACCGTCGTTGCAGACACATATTGGATCATCTTTTATTTTGAAACGATAGTAGGCTCTAAGCCTGCCATGACCAGTCACCATTGTGGTAAAATTAGGAGACAGTGCAAACCTTGAGGACAGTCTGTGCTTCACACTAGGGAAAAACAACTTAGTCACCATTCCATTTAATGGACTCACTTTGCCACTCCATTAGGCTCACCTCACGGAATTTGTTAATCATTGCACTTTTTGGTATTCGCTCATAGCACACCATACTGTTACTGGACGCAGCTTCTTTAGCCAGATTGTCAGCCAGTTCATTACCATAAATACCCACATGTGCCTTAACCCAACCAAAATCAATTGACCAGTTGACCGCCTTTAAACGTCTTAACTTATTCCTTATTTCTTCTATCAAGTAGCTATGATTCCTCGAGCTCCTAAGTGAGTCCAGCGTCACTCTGCTGTCGGTGTAAACAGCTGCCGGGTCTTTTGCGTTATACGACCACAAAGTATTGGCATTGGCATTTTGTTCATCTTTCATTAAACTGAGTACAGTTCTCAGAATTTGCTATCTCTGTTTACTGATTAGTTAATAGCTGCGTCCAGTCTCGCCTCTCTCTCTGTGTGTGTGTGTGTGTGTGTGTGTGTGTGTGTGTGTGTGTGTGTGTGTGTGTGTGTGTGTGTGTGTGTGTGTGTGTGTGTGTGTGTGTGTGTGTGTGTGTGTGTGTGTGTGTGTGTGTGTGATTTATACGAGTTGATTATAGAAACAAAAGCGAGTAATGGTAAAGGCAGTCAGCGGGTCTTTTCTGTTTTGTAACAATATCATAATAGTGAAAACTTACCAAAATAATGGTGTAGATCTGCATAGAAGACTTTGAAGTAGTTTTATATTTTATTCATCAAAAACACAAATTTTATACACCAAAAACACCTAACCTAACCTAACCTAATTTCACGAACTGGAAAGTTATTGTTTATAATTCAGGAGGCCAAAAGGCCTTGATATCCTGTATAATTTGTTCAAATAAGTCAGTGCCTGCATGTCGCTTCCGCCACATAAACTCACACAGGTAAGAGTCTAAATGAAATAAAGACATGTTGCTGAACGCACCGACAAGACAGGAATGACCTACGACTACAGACGGTGGAGCCATAAGACTTATAATTATTCTTGTATAGTGTACGACAGTCTGTAAATGAGAGAATATCATTTTAACTAATCAGTAAACAGAGATAGCAAATTCTGAGAACTATACTCAGTTTAATGAAAGATGAACAAAATGCCAATGCCAATACTTTGTGGTCGTATAACGCAAAAGACCCCAGCTGCCGTTCTCAAATTAGTTATAATATAATTTAATTCAGCTATCTTTTCCAGGGCCTTCAAGACTGCCAATTGCTCAGCCTGATTATTAGAGCACCCAACACCCAACTTATACTGCATCTCATATTTGAGCTCACCATTAACAAACAAGGCTATACCCGACCCAACCCCATTGTTGTGGTTACTGCCATCTGTATATGCTTGTACTGTGTATACTTTACTTTCATGGCTCGAGTTTATAAGAACTGTATCTGCCGGATGAGGCCAATCCCTGAAAGGAATTACTGTGTCCATCAAAATATTAGCACCATCACAAACTCTAGCAACTCTGTAAGCACTAACGATCTCTCTCAACTTTATTATTATTGGAGTCAGTCCTGTCAAAATGCACAAAGCTTCATGGGACACTGTACGATAAGCCTTCGCAATTTTAATATTGATGAGACGTTGCACTCTTTTAAACTTCATCTGGTTACTTTTCCTTTCTAATGCGTCTATCCATACGGGTGCTCCATATGATAAAAGGGGGAGAATTGCCCCCTTATATATTGTTTTAAGTGCCTCATGTCCCAACCCCCAGTTTAATTTTGCAGATCTTGATAGCATATGAATCAGTTTTGTACACCTATAGACCACATACTGGATATGCTCATTAAAATTGAATTTTGTGTCAATAATGAAACCCAAATATTTTAACTTATTAACTTGTTGAAGTTTTTTAGAATTAAGGTAAATGCTTAATTCTGAAGTCTTTTACGAGAAATCAAGAGTATTTTTGATTTTTGTTCATTAAAAGAAACTTTGTTATTTGTAGCCCACTTTGAAATTTTTACCATCTCTAAATTGGCATAATTTTCAGCTTCTAAGAGAGACTTACCACTTGTTAACACAGTTAAATCATCTGCAAAAGTTATAGGTTTTGTACGTTTAGTGAAGTCTAAATTGAGCAACGAGTTATACTGTATGTTCCAAAATCCTGGCCCACAACAAGATCCCTGAGGACAACCTTTACTGACATCCCTCTCCATTGATGTATTGTGAGTAGACAGAACTGTCTTTCGTCCACCAAAGTAACTCTGTGAGAGACAATACAAGTTCCTAGGACACTCGAATTGTTTAAGAGTATTCAAAATACACGGCCACCACGCTGCATCAAAAGCGCCCTGGACATCAAGACTAACGAGAACAACAACCCTTTCCCCACCAAACATATTTCAACAAATTCCTTAACTGCCATAGCTGCATCCACTGTACTTTTCTGGGGTGTAAATCCATACTGATTAGACTGCATTAAATCTTTAGAAAACACGTGGTGCATAATTCTGTTTATAAGTAGTTTTTCCAATACTTTCGCTCCTACCTTCAATAAACTGATAGGGCAAAACTTCGAAACTTCAGTACTCTATTCTCCCTGCCCGGCTTAATTATTGGTACTGTTTTTGCTCTTTTCCATAACTTAGGATAGACACCTCTTCTCAGACACTCATTATAGATTGCTGTTACAAACCGAAGAAATTGCATAAAAATCCGCAATAAAATGCCACTTGTTATTTCATCCTCACCAGGACACTTCTGAGGGTTCATGTTTTCCAAAACTCTCAAAACTTCTTCTTGTGAAAACTCTCTGTCATCTTGTACACTTATTGGATCCTTAATCTGATTCCTAATATGCCTATGACACTCATTATCCATTATGCCATCATCCACGGGAATAAAGTATTCCAACATACAATTCATAGTACCTTCCAAACCTGTTGTGAAGGAGCCATCCGGTTTTTGCAAAGTTGTTAAGGTGGAACACTTTCTCATTTTTCCAGCTGCCAAGCGATAAACCGCATTCCAGGGATTCACTGATGTTGTTAAATTACAATATTGTTTCCAAGAATGTATTTTTTCTCTTCTAATACTTGATTGATACTTCTTCTTTTCCTCAAAATAGTAAGTACATTTTCCGACATTCTCTCAGGACATTGTCGTTTCTAGTCCTTTGGTATCTTCTTCTTAATGCATTAATTCTTTTACGCATGACTGTGAGTGTATCTGACCACCATGGAACCGATCTGCCTCCAACAGTCTTCTGTAATGTTGTACGCTTCTTAAAAGACTTGTCACATGCTGTCTTTATGGTATTCTCAAATTTTTTCACAACTTGATCCATATCTTGCACCTCCGAAACCTTATACTGTAATACAATGTCCAGACTTCCTAAATCATTATTACACGTAGAAACATAAAACGTTTTAAGTATTTCTTGAAACAAATTCCGATCAAAAGCTTCATAGTTACTTTCCTTGAAGACATATCGCAATCCCTGATACTGAAATTCCGCAATATCATAGTTTCCATGTACTATATTGAAAGTAATAATTCTACGGTCCGAACAGCTCTCTTCTTCACTGATCTTCCAGTCCTCAACTACAGAAACGAGCTGATTGTTAACTATAGTTAAATCAATATTACTTTTCCCATTCCGTGATTCAAAAGTTGTAAAAGTACTCTCATCGTTCATTAAAAACAGTTGGTTTCCCATCAAAAACTCTTGTATCGCCCTACCTCTTCTATTGGTTAACGAATCAAGCCACATTGTTGACCTGGCGTTACTATCGACAGCAATCAAAACGCTACTTCCCTTTACAAAACTGAGAACACTTTCAATTTTATTAATATTAATTCCGACATCATCATGCATACCAAAATACATGCTCGCCAAAAAGAAGTTTTGACCACCATAAATTAAATGCAAAACGACGGTATCTTCATCTGATATTTTTCTTTTATAAAATTGATAGTTTTCTTCATCTGATAGTTGGTTAATCAGTAAACCTGTAATTCGATCATTCATAATTACAACTGCGGCTCTCTGTTTACCCGTACCAGCAGTAAACGTTCTACAATTCCTTGGTATCCCGACAACGTTATTTAAAATAACATATGGTTCTTGAATAAACAAAGCGTCCACCCTTTGTTGTCGTATTATACCAACAATGTTATCTGTTGCCTGTCTGGAATGCTGTAAATTGATCTGCATGCATCGAATTGGTTGTTCTTATCTAGATGTGTTGACCTTGCATTAGCAGTCCGTAGAAATGGCATTAATAATCAATGTTCTGTTTATAGTTCCTTATCAGTTGTTGCAAACAAAAACAGCTCTTATCGAAGGACGAATGACGCTCATTAACCCTATTATCCTTTATACGCTTATTGTAATGAATACAATTGATAAAGTGCTATGTGTGTGTGTGTGTGTGTGTGTGTGTGTGTTCTGTGGCTGAAACCTTTAATGTTAATAATAATACCATTAAAATGTGGTTCCCAACCCGAAAAATGTGTCATTATTAACCAGCAGCCTATACTTTTCAATTTGTTGCACGACTGAAAAGACAAGTTATGAAAATCCATTTAACCATCCGATAGTTTCCTATAAATTACGTACATTGCACACAAAGATTGTTTGTATCAGAAGGCGTCATACAATATAATCTTGGACAAAAGCAGACTTATTCTTGCTTCCGATGACTAAATTTCCGTTTCTAACTCCTTAAGGGAAAAAAGCCATGCCACTTATAGGCAAATACCCAGATTACGGACCACAACCGCATTGGGTAATAAGGGTATTGAGTATTTGTCACATTTCGGCTAAGGTAGTTGTAACATCACTTATGATACGGATTATGATGTTGATCATAACTTGGCTAAGTTTCACTCAACATGTGGCACAATTCGTAGAGTGGTGTCGAGAAAAACGAGGAAAGAAACGCGACTAAGTTTTAAAAGGTAACAGCTGTGCCGGTGTTTGTTGTATGGATCTGAAAGTTGGGTTCCGCAGAAAAAACATCTGAGTGGGATACAGGCATTGGAGATGAGATTCTTGCAATCTGTTAAAGGTTGCACACGAATGAATAGACACTACAGTGAAGACATTTGTGCCGTCTCCCTTGTTAAGACAACACAAAAGTCGGGAACTAGTTCAATTCTTTACCAGTAAATTAAACTAGCTGCCGTTGTTAGTAAAAATACTTACCAACAAATTACAAAACAATTATGATATAGGAAATTGACAAGGTTTGCATAAATTTATTCACTCACTAGGTGTTAGCGAAAACATTTCTTTATTGCTATTCAAATATTATGCTTGATTTTAAAGAAAAGTTATTTTAGTAAATTCTGCTTTTACTGCTTCAAAGATCTTAAGTATATTATTCGTTTTATCTCAAAATTTATTCATATAGATGTTAGTTTTAATACCACGGATCCGGGTCTCAACTTTCTCAAAATAATTAATTTATCAAAACTTCAACCATATTATTGGAAGAATAATATTGGTGATACTCTACATTATTATCTTACATTTATCTATACATTGCAGTTACTATTACTTCATTACAAAATTACAAAATTTACAAATCTGATAATTTGTTCTTTACATTGCTAAAGTTCTTTAAAGTTCTTTGTTACTTCTTTTATTAAGGCGAAATTTACAAAAGTTGTGGTTTGATATCACCTGAATTTCATATGATGTTGTTGTTGTTTCCTTGGGGCATCTCCTGTCGTCTTCTAAGGGTGGAGTACGTTGTTCCTGGTGAATCTACATCGGGTTGATTATTTCTGCTCTCGAAGATCGGTTGTTTACTTGAAGTTCCAACTATTGTAGTTTCACTTTCCTTGGTCCAGACTTTTGTAGTTCACATTTTTTTTTATTTTAATTATAGTTCTCACTTTGCAGTACTAAAGTCTAGTAGTTACCTATCTTACACTTACATTTTATATTTTAAAAAGAGATGTGTTGGCTACCTTTTTCTTTCTGTATGTATTCTCACTAACTCTACACACTACATTATTCACAATAAAACCATCTCACGCTGGATATACTTTTAAGGACATACACTTACGTGTATGTACACAACACCAAAACTCACATCTTGTCATGGCGAAGTTCTACTGGCGAATGCGCGTATAGTTTAGGGGCGAGGGCTCAGTAAGCTGGTGCGTATTTACGCACTAAGAAAATAGTTCGTACTTTATATATTATTAATTATTCATTAATTAGAATGTAAATACTTTATGTTTACTTTATTATGACTTAGGGATTTCTTTATTTATATAGTCGCATTTTTAATAATTAAAGTAATTATTATTATTATTCTTTACTTAATACCTTTCTTGGCGTGTTGGTACTGGAAAGTTTCAAGTTGATTCAGGAATCTGGGTATAGGTAAGGGTGTATGATACTCTTACTTATTAAAATTAAAAATTTTAATTTGTGCGATTTTCGATATATTTAAAATCGTCACACATTCAAGAGTTGAACATTTTTAATGTCCAAGATCGTATTGCAGAAAACGAAAAGAGATGGATTGTTTGTCTGAATAGGATACTAAATGGCAGGTTATCTAAGGGATTTTGGCAATACAAGCCTGTTGGTGAACGAAGTATAGGAGAATCAAGTAAGCGTTGGTGAAGTGTGTGTATTTCCTCGGATCGGAACAGTGATTCGACTACTCCCTGATAGAAGAAAAAAATTCCTTAATATTATAAAATTAAAAAGTTCGTCTAAGGAAAATAGAATTTGGGTTTCAAACTCAATGCGTTATTCAGAAACGATAAGAGGTGATATCTTGTACTGTGATAACAGATTAAAACTCTAAGCGATGGACAGTCAGAGAAAGCTGAAATTTCACAACAAGAGTTATTATGTCGAGTGTAGTACATTCATCACACTACAGCAACGCGACTGGTGGCCGAACGCGGAAACTGGGACACGGATGACTTGCTTGTAGGTCAGTGGTAATGAAAAACATCAATCAGCGCATAATGATGAGTTGTTTCTCGGTTGCAGAATACCAAACGTTGACAAGAGGTTATTTAATTTTATACCGCTTGCGTCGAGAGGTCTCTGGTTCACTTAATAAATACACACCTGCAGTAGAGCAATTAAATTCAACTGTAGATTATTGTGTATTTGTACTTCGATTGATTGAGATCAGTCCCGGATGTATAGGGCGAGGGTCCGGACTCTTACCTGTCCAAGGTCCATGAAGTTGATGGGGCAAAATTTACATACCGAATTGAAAATAATTATGATTACAGTGGCGTAAGTCTTTGTTCTGGGCTCCTCCTCAGGAATCCTTTGCAACCCCCCTCTACTACCCTTACTTAACTCATATCACTGTTTCCTCGTGAATACTAACGCCTTTTTTTATAGCTGTGGCAACTACCAAGATGATACAAGATTTTAATAATATAACTAAAACAATATAACTTTTGTTTCAATTAATAGTTTCATTTTTTATTTAGTATCTTTTACGTCTTTGATCAATGAAAAATCGCATCTGTGGACCGATTCGTAGATACCTGAAAAATAAAACAGGTAAGGATACTCCAATGAAATCGTATAAAACTGTGGCTGTCCCTCACATTCCTGTATGCTAGCGAGACATGGACTCTTGGAAAACGGGACGTGCAGGGGATTCAGGCAGCCGAAATGAAATTTCTAAGATGGACGCAAGGTTGTTTTCTCTATGATCGGAAAAGGAACGAGGATATTAGACGCGATTTAAACATTGCATGATTTTCACCAGAAGACGGAAGGCCACAGAAGGAGATGGTGTGAACACTTGAATCGCATGTCTTATATCCGTCTACCTGTAGCTGCCTTGGGTTATCACCCTACTGGGAAGAGAGACCGGTAGACCGAGTAGGAGATGGGTTCCGGAACAGATCTAAGTCCTAATCCTTGGAGTGGTAATGATGATGATGGTAAATATAAAAAAATTACTAATTACCAGATATATCACTAGTAACCAATTATAATTCTGTTATTTATTAAACGTATATGCATCCTGAAGAAAGTACAAATTTTATTAAATTTAAATTAAATCTTGAAGACGCTAAATGTTTATGTTAAATTTCATATCGTACACTTTATTAACTAATCTTATATTTTCAAACAAACCAAAAATCTTTTTCACATTTAAAACTTTCTGTCATCTGCTTATAGCTTTATAAAATTTGCAATAATTTTACTATAGGACTAATAATGACTCTGGAATGAAGTACATTTTATATTTAAAAAAGTAAGATTTTTTTATTTCAAAACGTTACTTGAAAAGTCTTGGTCGATTCTTAACTGAAGTCACCACTTTTTTGTGCAGTTGACCAAATAATTTGTATTCTCAAAGTACATAATTAATTACAGGTAAATTGACAGTAATAATATGATTATTTGTTTCTGATGTTAATTACATACGGGAAAATTTGGTTTTACTTAAGTTTATACTCATTCGTAAACAATTACCGAAATTTTGCCCGGCCCTTCCCCCTAGTCCGCAGCCCACCGCATTGCGGGGCTTACGGGTCCGGTAGTTGCGCCACTGTACGAATAAACGGGAGTTGCAAAAGATAGAGTTGAACTTGTATTCTTACAGAAGAAAAAATTACAAATCAAGAAGTTTTATTATCAGAAAGAAAATATGGATTTTTCTACTATGAAATTTTTTTCTTTCTTTCCTTTATATGTTATAGATGAAAAAGGCAAAGGTAACTGTTTTTGAGCCCTGTAAAACGTGATAGAAGGGTTTTTTTTATAGACATCATCATCGTTTCCAACAAGAATTAAACCAAAAATGTTTTTTTCCGGTCCCAAGCAGATAGAGTCTAACGCTTCCTCGGACTTCCCACACCTCTCCGTCCTTTCGGCTTGTAATTCAATAATTGTTTGGGGGTGAACCAGTCATCCGTTCAGTAAAGATGTTCCAAACATCTATCAAGCCGGTGTTGGGCAATTCTATCAAGTATACTCAAAATATTCACCTCCTGGCGTACGTTGACGTTTCTTTTGCAATCTTGAACAGTATACCCTGCTACATGCCTGAGAAATCTCATTTCACTGGCCTGGGACTTCTTGAAAGTCTAATTCTCATACACATGCACAGTTTTTTCTTAGTGTTCCGTGAAATTCTTCTTCATCTATCAGATGACAAAAGTTTGGAAAACTTCAAAAAAATTATGCAAGTGATATTGGTACATCCCTAACACTGTAATTACCTTCCTTCGCGTAGAGGCTTGACTAACCTCGGACGCCACGCGGTGTGTACCGGTAGTTACGGTGACCTCGGGGTAAAATATAAAACTTCAATATTCTGGTTACGTAACAGAGAACAGTTCCGGCTTTACCATGATTATCAGCGTGTCGATGAAGGCTACACGCTTTTTTGTTAATCAAAATATTTACAAGTCTTTTAAGCAACTTTAATCCCAAGAAACCTACACTCCACTTTTCTTTTTCTTCTTTTTCTTCTTTTTCTTATTCTTCTTTGTCCGCTTTCTTCTTCTTCTTCTTCTTCTTCTTAGCATTTTTTCGTCGAGACACGATTCGCTTTCCGGATTAATGAATGCTACTTAGGGCGGTCTGTAACGTCTTCTGCGCTCAGTTTTAAACACCGAATATCGGCGTTTACAGTGTCTATCAATCGCATGGGTCGGCCGCGTCCCATTTTACCGTCAACATTCTGACGACAAGCAACTTTCAGGTTTATGACGTTGTCGGATACTGCTTGCAGAACGTGTACGTACCATCAAAGTCGCCGTTCCTGCATTTTCTCGTTCATTGGGGCCACGCCAGCCATCGCGCCTGGCAGTGGTGTTGCAGACATGATTAAGCATCAAAATTTCCATTGTCGTCCACAGCATTCGCATTTCCATCGCGTGTAATGAGTGCGTTGCGCGTTTGGAACGCTCGGTACCGTACAGAGCGACTGGATTCATCATTGTGCGGTAGGCCTATATCCTTGATTTCTTGCGAATTTGCATTTTGTTGTCACAAAGGGCTCTTGTGACCTCCGTCCATCGTACCCAGCCGGCAATTATCCTTGCTCGTACGTCTTCATTTGAGCATCCGTCACTCTGCAAACGGGATCCCAGGTATTGGAAGGTATCCACATTGGCAAGAAACTTTCCATTGATTAGTATGGTACCAGGAGGGGTGAGAAAATTTCATTAGGTCTGACCTTCAGACATTCACGATGTTAGATAACAGCTGTTACACAAATTGTTTTGAAACAGGACTACTGTGAATACTGCTTAATGTTGTTTATATTCTTCCTCATTAGTGATAAGACGTGTTTTTGGAGAAAGTCGTGTTTCCACATCTATTTCCACCTACGGGTAAATTGAGTTTTCGTTGGTAGGCGTAGAATCAATAAATTCATTTATATAATAATAATAATAATAACAATAAAAGCAGTAGTATAGTAGTAGTAGTAGTAGTAGTAGTAGTAGTAGAAACAATATATCTTTATTCCCATTAAAGTATAAAGTTTAGAATGTTCAGTACATTCACAGCACTGTGAATTACATGCTCAGCGCAGACTGTGAGCAGTGACAATTTAAGGTTTGTTAAGGTGACCGTTATACTTTTCAGTCAACATATAGAAATCTTTCGTAAGTCCGATTAGCTCTTATCGCCAATAATTATTTTCATATATTTATTGTGCAGTCGCACAAACCTCATACAGACCACACTAAATATTTAAGTACATTAAAAAAAAAATAGATCATGAGCATCTAAATTAATCCCCCTTTTGAATTACATCAAATTAGTCCTTCTTACAATGGTAATCAAATATTACAGTTTAAAATACATTATTAACAATATTATGATAACTATTAATTATATTATTAATAACATAATACTTTGCATAATATTTGGCATAGTGTATAGTAACGTAATATTTGACATTTTAAACAATTGTCAATAATTAATAAATTATGAACACTTTCATATTCCAATTACACCTAGATATACTTTTTGCAAATAAAATGAAAACGGGTTTTCTAACGGTATGCAGGATGATGAAGGTATTCAACTAACTTTTATTTATTAGCAAAGACTTCAAATTATTTTAAATATCATTTTATTTTTTACGTCAGTAAGCAAACATAATCTAGGATACAAAACGTAAATAAATTGATTACTTATTTTTCTTCTAGTTAAGAGTATCAAAATAGTTTTATTTTCACACATTATTTGTCAACGTTGTTTTCCGTATCTCCAGATCTGCTGATATGAATTAAGTACTTTATATACAAAAAAACTGTCTTAAAAATGGATAATTAATTTTATGAAACAAAGGAGAAAACTATGCCTTACGTTTTTTTATATCAGAATTCGAATATAATGTTTTTCTAAGGTTAACAGAAGATTTAAATATGATACATACGTCCCACCAGAACAACTAATCCCATATGTTAATTTTAAATGAAAACAATTTTTAACATTATTCTGCGGCTACGCGTTTTTTTTTAAGAAGTTAAAAGTATTCTGCGGACACGCGTTTTTTAAGAAATAACATTTTCTTAAAAAGCTAGCTACTTTTCGTGCTATCATTTATGTGAGTTTTCCACTTAATTTGACTGTCCCCTGTAACACATAAATCTTTTTTTTTAAATACTCCTAAAAGATGGACGATTTCTAACAGGTAAACCTCTACTCAGTTTGCTTCCATCGTAATATTTTTCTTACTTGACATTTGATCCCTAGAATCCGGGATTGGGGTAATACCACACTACTGCGTTCGCGGTCACGATCACGACGCATGCGGCCAGTTTCGTATGGAACATGCACGCACCAACGCGCACGAAGCCGGTGGGCCAGCTAGCTTCAGCGCAGACAATTTTGTCATTTTGGCTGGCACGACCAAGCGACATCTTGCGGCCAAACTTTGTATGTTGCGGCACACTCGAGTTTAAATGTGGTCATACAAGCACTAAATATGATCCCAGCAGGGAATGTTCAAAAAGTGCAACAAAAAATGACGTTATTGAAAAAATGTCATAGGGTGTGGGAAGACCGCAGATTGAGGAGTGGATGACATTGATGAAATCATAGGCATCTCGTATGAGCGTGTGCATCATACTTTAACTCAAGAAAAAGTACTTTGGTATGAAAAAGTGTTGTGTAAGATGGCTGCCACATCTGGAGTTGTTGCATTTTTTTGGGCGTCCAGTGCGACCACGTTTTCAGTGCACATACGGCCACGTTTAAACTCAAGTGCCTACTTACAAACCGTTGGTTTTGAAGTCGCAGCATCTCCTCACACATTTACAATTACCATTGGCGTTGAACAATTTTTAACAAAGAATCACACCATGATGTTTGGTTTGTCAGTTTTTTAAAACACGCATGACACGTCAATTTTAAACAGCTTCTAAGCAATGAATAAATTGATAGATAAATTTGGAAATTAACAGGAGTTTATATAAAATACAAATCTTGCAGCTCACGAAAAATTTTAGTTTTACCGCTAAGCTACAGTTGTCGGTCCGCGAACTTTCCAACTAACCCTCGCAACTAGAAAAACTTCGTTGTATAGTTTCAATAAGTAACATGACATCACCAAACGACAGTTCATTTATGTTCGTTTTTCTTACCACAGTCGAACAGGCTGCAAAGTCCGGTTGGCCTATATAGCGACTTGTATAGGGGGAGAAATGTAGTTCTTACTAAAATTTTACCTTATGAGCATCATATAATAAATATTGTAACCCTAATAGATATACATTGACTAATTAATAGATACACCATTGCAACAAACAAGCGTACGATCACACAATCACGCTCTTTCATAGCCCATCCCACTCCTCACTTCACATCGCAAGGGACAAAGAGATGATTCAAATGTAGAAAAAATGCTCCAGTAATAATAACAGCTAATATACGACCATATTAGCTCTTTTGATAGGCCTACTTTAAGCCTGGGCCTTCCCGCGGCGCGGGGTCTGCGGGAGCCTTATCTGCTGAAGTTGCAGTACTTTGAAGCAGCTAACAGAGCAATACAATAATTATGAAACAACTGATGTGAAGCTTTGCAGAGCACACTTGTAAAGTTACAATATCACTTCACAGTTTGTACACAAACTTTCCAGATAATTAAGATGTATGCAAGTCTGCGTGAAAAGTAAACATGATTAACAGTGTGTTGCTTGCAGCTGTTTCGCTGTAACTGACAAACGTGTTCACGTATTCTGCGTTACATTCTAGTGTGGTGTACTACGCTGGGGCGTATTTGGGGGGGGGGGGGGCCTACAGAAGGTCGGAAAAATTGACGAATTTTGTTAAGTAGTGCTTAATTTTTACGCTGTATTATTAATTTTTCAGCTGTACACGTTAATATAGTAGTAACTCGTTTTTGATATATACAAACATGTTTATTGCACAGCATTAGCGTATGCGTTAGAAATATGAAACATTGGAAAACCAATTCATTCACCGTAAACGATGTTACAATAACGCGTATTTTTACTATGTTGTTACCGTTTACTTTATTTTGGCTTATTTCAGACACTTTAATGATAGTAATGTTCATCAGTCTTAACTTGTTTTTTTTTTCTTTTGTAAGAAGCCTGGACTCCCGCAAGGCAAGTCCAAAGTTTGGATACGCTACTGGTACTACCGTATATAATATATATTTTGTATTATTGTTCTAAGGCTTTCACGGCTGTGGACCTGACGTTTGACACCCCGTGTTCAGGTAGACTCGAATTTCACTGAAGATGGCAGCCAGTGGTGCTGCTGAAATGTTTGGTTTGTTTGTAAACCGTGGACCACGGCCAAACAGCCCGGTACATACTTCTAATATAATTTGTATGTTCACGGTCGACGTCATGATTTTTATCGTTTCTTTGTCTTTACATTCTATAAAAGAATTGTCGCGGTTCAAAAGAAAGTTCTTCAGATCCTGTTGTCTGCAAGGTGGACAATCTTTGCTTGCGCTCTCTTCAGTATATCGATATTCTTTATTTATGCTTTATTATTCTTCGGTCTTAGCACTTGCCTCAGCAGTCTTCAATTACCACTCTGGTTTTGTCAAGCATAACGTGTTCATTCTATCTTGCCCTTAGTCTACTCCTGTTCCCAGTGGCGTAACTAGGAGAATTTTTTTTGTGGGGGAGGGTGAGACTAGCTTGGAGTCTAACCTTCCTCAGGATAAACGTAAAATCCATTATTGTTCTCATATAATCTTATAAGTTAATTTTTATAAGTCCCAAAAATGTTTTGAGCGTCTTATAGGTTGTGATAAAGTACGTTTTAATAAATAGTTTACTCTTTTCTACAGATGATGGCAGTTTTATTAACCATTTGTACTTTATTTTAAGGATGTTGTCCTTACAATGTTTCAACCAAGTTACAGTTTGCGATAAGTAATGTTACTAGATTATAGAACATGATACGTGTTCTCGGCTATACCAGCGGAGCCCAGCTATAATGTTGTGTGCGTACGTGATCTCAACACGTATTAGCCAGACTGTTGCAGACTTTGCCGGCCGCGCGCGCTGTGTGTCAATTACGCTCAAGTGTAGCACTGACGCGTAGTACAGATGATTCTGCAATTTCAGCGGGGTGTGAATATAGGCATTCAGCGGCGCTTAGTTTCAGTTTTAGTGCCGACTTATTCCAATGCGGTTCGAAGTATTGTGGCGAAGTGTTATGTGTTTTATAATTGTGCGGTACACTATTAGTTGACATTTTTATTGCGTGTGAACAATTTTCATTTTGATTTGTTGTAAGAGACTATGTTGTCGATAAAAAACTGTTTAATTGAAGCTGGTGATTAGTGACTTTATTGGTGTCTTGTATTTTGTTTGTCACTGTACCATACGACGACCAAGTAGACCGTCGTAATAGCAGGTTAATTTTTATGTAAAATCCAGCATCAAAATCTTCTGATTTTTTTTGCAGAATTAAAGTCAAGAAACTGTTAGTTGACCCAAGCAATGAAGACAGTTTAAACCGTACAGTTACTAGACTAGATGAACCATGACACAGACAACCCTGTAATGGAAAGCGTGCCTGCGTGAAAAAGATAAAGGTAGATTAATAGTATCTGCCTTCACTTTCTGGCGCCCTGCTAAATTTGATATTATTAAGCATGCAAACACATACCTTATTTACCAGTTGTTGAGTAACTGACATTATCATTAGGATTCTATTTTTACTTCCATAATCCATTAGGAAATGAAAGTATGGTGATGGAGAAAAAATCGAGTTCGAGATAAGGGCTGATTCTGATTCTGCTACCCTCAAAACATGAAGAAAACTCGTTTTCCGAAGTGTGTGTGTGTGTGTGTGTGTGTGTGTGTGTGTGTGTGTGTGTGTGTGTGTGTGTGTGTGTGTGTGTGTGTGTGTGTGTGTGTGTGTGTGTGTGTGTGTGTGTGTGTGTGTGTGTGTGTAGAATGTTTTGTATGGCGAACAATAACTGCCGCAAATTCAAACAGAATCAAATAATGTTTTGCATACTATCTTGAATTCTAGAGGACTCAATGTCTTTTGATTTTGGTGAAGATCGGTTAAGGGGAAGGGGTAGTTTACCTGCAACGTTTTATGTTTTAATAAGAGTAGAGTACTTAATTTTGATAAATAAAGTATCCTGAAAAGAAGGTCATAATAATCCACTGTAGAAAAGTAGATGAAATATCTGTAAATGAAAAGGGTAGCTGAATTGGGTGGGGGTAATTTTATATAAACGAAAATTATAATTGAATGGGAGGGGATAATTTTTTATATGTGTACTACGTTATCGACAACAAAGAAGTAGTTTGTTGTTAAAATTTCTTCCCAGGCTGTTTGGCCGTGGTCCAGTGTTTTCTGAAAAACCAGACGTTTCGGCAATGCTATGGACTGCCATCATCAGTGAAAATCGTGTGCGCTAACGTGAGGTGGTATACGTTAGTGACCACAGTACTATGGTTAAGGCTGAAGTAGTAAGTAGAAAGAAGTAGTTTCTATGGAAATATTTCATTCCGAAAATGATTTAAATATAAATCTTAGAACATGGAAGTCATGTATGGTTCTCCATACCTACATTTTTAATTTATAAATATTGTAATACAAAGTAAATTTCTACTGTTACTTATAAGCCTTATTTAAACACACGCAACTGGATTAGAATTAGGCCTGCGTTAGGTCGTTATAGAATTTTGGTTAAATTTTCAATAGCTAGGGGAGGGGTTTGATAAATAGAACACTACAAAAATAGAAAAGATCGGTGAAACTATAAATAGAACACTGAAAAATAAAACGAGGCGTGAGGCAAAACTAAAATTCTACAAAGCACTAGCTGTTCCAGTGCTATTATATGGCAGTGCATATTGGACTACAAAACAAGGAGATAATAGCAATATAAAATCAGCAGATTTGAGATTTTTAAGAAGAGTTAAAGGATGGACAAGAAGGGATCATATACGAAATGGCGATTTGTGGAAAGAATTAAATATATATAATCAAAATTTAATTAAGAAATTTGTGTTCACAAACAGAATTAACACTCTTACTCTTTTCATTCTAGAACTTTCTTTCTATGTACACACACACAACACATATAAACACAGAATGTAGTAGAAATAAATGTAAAGTACCGACATGAGTGACTGAACTCGCTAGTTAATAATAGCCAGAAAGTACATTTAACTTGTATTTTGTTTACGAAAATGTGTATGCACTATAGGGTAAGTGGGGGTATAAAGAAGTTGTATAGTCCTATCATTGTTATTTCCAATCTGACGATGAGCTGTGAGTCTTGAAAGCGCTAATCGGAATAATGTTTTATAGTTGTGTGCAACCGTGTTAATTCTGTTTATAATCTAATTGAAAAAATTGAAGAATACAGGGGGAAATGGAGACAGCATTTAAGTCGCATGGATGAAGATAGAATACCAGTAATTACAAACACGTACAAGCCTTCTGGAAGAAGTGATGTAGGAAGGCCAAGAAAGAAATGGATCTGAGAATGTGAAGTCGGAGAAGGCACATTAACTAATCCCTGAAGTGTAGAAGAAGAAGAAGATTAAGGAAGATCTCATTCTGGAGAACGGTAGGTCAACGAGAATGTCATAACTGCTACAGAGAAATCAGTTTGCGAAATCAGTTATTTAAATTTAAAAAAGAAAAGGGGAAAGGAGAAACTCATTACCTAAAGTGTGGCAAAACAATAAAGAGTTCTGGCCTCATTAAATGAGAAATATAAATATATATATATATATATATATTATAACGTTTGCTCTCTCAAATAGTACACTTATGAACGATTGCCATTATTCGGCAAAACAGAAAGTGCAAAAAAGATAACAAGAATTCTATAGAAAGAGGGTCAGTAAAATGATAAGCGAAATATATATTTTCTTTAAAACAAAATGTAGAAAGCCTATAATTTTCCATAGGTATAATACCAAACTATTATATGGCAGTTGTTTACTGTCGTGAGAGCCGCAAATAAATTTTGTACTTCGTAATCGATTCACAAATTAGATCAATGATCTATTCTGTCATTTTAGTCATTTTATTTAAAAACTTTACCCTATTGTTTTTAATCGTCTTGTTAACTTGGTTCATACTTGTAATATTTTAAATATCATTGTGAATTTTGATCCAAAAGGCTGTATATAATACCTTGTGATCCCTAAGGCTTCAAGCACATGGTTTAGACTTTAACGAAAGGCCAGGTTAGTTGCGTCCAAGCGGCTGAAATGAGATTTTTCAGGCACGTGGTAGGGTATACTCTCTATGATCATAGAAGAAACATAGATACACGGCAGGAACTGAATATTATGAGTATACTCGACAGGATCGCCCAGTCTCGGCTGAATTGGTGGGAACATCTTTGCCGAATGGATGACTGCCGCATCCCCAAACAACTATGGAACTATAAGCCGAGGGGACGGAGAGGTGTGGGACGTCCGAGAAAGCGCTATAGTGACCAGTTGTAATCTTTGCCTATTTGAGACCGGAACAAACCATCTTTGGTTTAATCCTTGAAGATGATGATGACTGTGACGAAAAATACTGTGGCAAAATATTTATCTTAAGTAATAGCCCTAAACACTTGGTTTGGTTCCACAGATACTTTGTACTTTCCGCAGAATTGTTTAACCAGTTACGGCAACTTCAGACGTTAGTTTTGAACTGAGTAATTAATGTGCACTCCGTCTTTAATAAATACGCATTGAAATGTTCTACCATGTGCCAAGCGGCCATTCGATCACTGTGGCAAAATTAGAGACCATGAACAAATTGATCTAATTGAACATATTATTATTCGTATTTTGTAATAGCGTCATACGACTTCCAAGAAGCCTACACTTTATTTCATATACATATGAGAAATGTGATACACAAGACAACAATAAACAGAAATTATAACATGAAGTGCAGATATTATAGCCGCACAAATGTATATGTGTTGAAATCTATTGACTTTATTTCGTTTATCTTTGTCAATGAAATCTTGCTTAATATTCTTGCAAATTAGGAATCGGGGTCATATTGGGGAAGCTTACTAAATCCTTGCCTACCGCTGATTTCAAGGATCTCTTCGCCCTGGAAGTTAAGGGTTCCTCGCTCAGGGTTACGGGTCAAGTCCGCAACGACAGAGACAGGGAAGATGAAGTGCGTCGACACGGCCAAACTGGCGGAGGTAGCAAAGCAGCTTTTAGAAGCAAAGGGCGGATGGAAGTCCCATCTACTGAACACTGAAATCTTAGTTCTTGGTCCTCCATTTTAAGGGGTTGGAGGTAGGGCCAGACTAATAAACAATCTGTTCTCGTCTTCAAATGTAAGTAACATTCTTCTTCTTCTTCTTCTTCTTCTTCTTCTTCTTCTTCTTCTTCTTCTTCTTCTTCTTCTTCTTCTTCTTCTTCTTCTTCTTCTTCTTCTTCTTCTTCTTCTTCTTATTCCTCCTCCTCCTCCTCCTCTTCCTCTTCCTCTTCCTCTTCTTCCTCTTCCTGCTCCTCCTTCTTCTTCTTCCTCTTCTTCTTCTTCTTCACGCCTTAGACTGTTTATTCTGTTTCGGCTGCAAACGGGTCGGACCATCTCATCTTGGGTCTTCCCAGATTTCTCTTCTCTTTCGGCGTATACAATAAGGCTACCTTGGGGAATCTATGTAAATAATTCGAAATTTAAGCCTATTCGAGAACCGTTCACTAACAAGCGTGAACCGCCAAAGATAATAATAATAATAATAATAATAATAATAATAATAATAATAATAATAATAATAATAAAACCACTAGCACCACTTACAAAGTTAAAAAGTAACAAAACAGACGCTACTTACCCTCCAAGTCCGCTGGTCTGAACTGGAAAGCGTAACTACACTGTCGCAAGTTGTTCATTGTTAAACTTGCGTCAGCGTGATTGTGCTTCCCAGTTCATTCCAGCAAACGTGCAGGGTGACTAGCGTATTTTTTGTTTCTGTTTCACTTTGTAAGTGGTGGTGGCTTATCATAATTTTTTCTGACAGTTCACGCTTGTTAGTAGAATGAATCTCGATTAGTCTTAAGTTAATATTTAATATACTAGTTTAACTTTACACCTGAAAACGACCACAGATTGTTTAGTCGTGATGTGTGATAATAAATTATAACGATGGTTATTTTGTCCGACCTAACCTTTGTGAAGATATTTAAAGACCGGTTTCCACTTGGGTGGCGTGTACGGGCCCGTGAATAACTAAGAGATCATTTAGCTTTAAAAATATGACAAGCTGCTAAAACAGAATGTCGTTTTGTTCATGAGTAGCCGCAGCCGTACGTTTCAAAATGCATCCTTTCAATTATTACGCACGACTGACGACTGATTTACAGGCTCTGTTGCAGTAAATAGTTAACTAAATCTGTGCGTGCGAGATGAACAAATAATGCATACTTAAAAGATTGGTCAACGGTATGAGGATGTGGAAGGCAACGGAATATCCATGAAGGATCCATGTTGGATATCCCAAGTAGAGCAAATGGTATGCCCCTCTAGGCATTTATTGGGAAAAAAGACTGCTGTGTGGCAAAATTAATAAGAATTTATGAAAAAGATTGGCCAAGTGTTATGTGTGAAGCGTTGCTCTATATGGTGCAGAGGCATGGACACTGAAGAAAGAGGATGAGAAATGATTAGAAGCATTTGAGATGTGGGTTTGGCGAGTAATGAAAAAAGTGAGGTGGGTTGATAAAGTAAGGAATGGTGAAGTTTTAAGAAAGATAGGGGAAGAAAGAAGAATCCTAAAGGTAATAGAAAATAGGAAAAGGAATTGGTTAGGTCATTGTTTAAGAAGAGACTGCTTGCTTACAACTGCCATTGAGGGTGTCATAGAAGCGGAAAAAAGAAGAGGGCGTAGAAGAATAAAATTAATGGATATCATTAAAATCAGAGGGTGTTACGAAGAAATGAAAAGACCGGCATCAGCTTGGAGAGCTTTAACCATTTGAAGACCTGCCTTAAGGCACAACACATATAGGCGTATAGGCGTATAGGATAAAAGAAAGGAAATATCAAATAAATCAAATGTACGGTTACGTTCATTTAAGTGGCTCAAAGAATTTATTTGACAACAACGGTTATTTTCCTCACATATTAAAACGATACGTTGGCGCGTGAGCCACATACCCACGCTGACACAACTATAGATACGCGTATGTGTGTATACTGCCCGTCTTGACGTTAGTGCAATGGCTAGACATCACACTGCCGGACCAGCTGTTAGAATTCCTCTGTCGTAGGGGGGTCTGCTCAGCTTTAGCGTAGGAGTGTAATTGTCACCTTGTATTCGTGTGTTCAGGGGCGTATTTACGGGGGGCGAACGGGACCGGACCCCTCCCCAAAAGGTAGAAAATGTTGACGAATTTTGTTAATCTCTAAATTTTTTGGCTGTTTTATTTTATTTTTTCAGCCGTGTAGGCTAATATAGCAGTAGCTCATTTTTAAATATAAAAACAGATTTATTATACAGCATTAAGGTAGTTTGAAATATGAAATACAGAAAATCAGTTCAATATCTTTTAACAATGTTTCAATGACGTCTAATTTTATTGTGTTTTATCGTTTACTTTAATGGGACGGATTTCAGGATGTTGTAACACGTTTTTCAGCCACTTTTAAGATAATACTGTTGATTAGTCTTAACTTGGTTTTTCTTTTGTATGAAGCCGACCCAACCCCCTCTAAAGCCAAATTCTAGATACGACAATGATTCGTGGACACCGTTCCTTAAACACCTTGTGCCGAGTGAACGACCGAGCTGCACCGTATGAAACTGAAGTTCGTCGTGCTCTGGCCTGGACAACGCACACAAACCAGACCGCAAAACGTCCCGTATATCTTCTGTTTGCCTGTCTGTCTATATGTAGTGTCATGTGTCTATCTGTCTATCATGTGTCTACCTGTAGGATACAAACGTTAATCCGGCTGGGGAGCTGAAACGACATTATTACTGTCTACCTCACTCTGGGGTGATATTAGGGTGCAATGTTCGCACTTACAAACGCACTTTTGTCTATATAATAATAATAAACTTTTTACTACGAAATACTAATTTTTAAACATTTCATATAATTATGCTAGTTCTTATAGAAAGTTATTGTTATCATTATCACACAACGAGGCGTAGGTAAGGTGCTGCCTGTTCCGCCTTCACAGCTCTTCCAGCCATTTTTCCTGAGTCTTCCCACACACCTGTGACCTACAGGTTTGTATTTCCACACTTGTTTGGCCAGCCTGGAATCTGGCGTTCTTTCCACCGTTGTTTATTATCATTTAATATTTCATTCTAGTTAAAAAGTTGTAATTTTTCTCTGATGGCCTAATTACTTATACGATCAAGTATAGAACACCTTTTAACTCCTATTATGAACGCCATTTCCGAGGCTTGTGTTTTACTTTGTCGTTTCTTAGTTGATGTCCATAATTCACGCCCATACAGGGCAATACAGGGGCCGTCATATTTCTGTAAAACTTTAATTTTGTATCTCCATGTACATTATTTCTAAAAATACGAATGATTGTCCCACAGATTGTCTGTAATTCACCCAACTTAACATCAGTATCATAATTCTTATCACAGCCAATACCGTTTCCAAAAGAGTTAAAATGGCTATCCCAAATAGGAAAATGGAAGCATCTAGTGAACTCCGGTATTTAGATATCACGAGACAGATATTTGAATGTGCTGTTCTTTGGTTACGAATTGCTTGTAATTCAAAATGCAGAATCTGTTTTACAAAAATCTGTTTTAAGCTGCATCAGATTTGCAAACAATACAATATGAAAGTCTCAGCTACAAAAAACTAAAGTAATGGCATTTTGAGCCAAGTAACTAATAAGAACAAAACTAATTATTAACGATCAAATTGTAGCCTTTTTAAATAGAAAAATAATGCTTCTTAAATTACGTATAAGGTTTTTGAAAAAGTACAACTTAGTACAAAGTAACATATAAACGTAAGAGAATGATAAACCAGGTTAATCTTACTCGCACACCTGCGTTGTTAAAACTTTCAGTAACAACACTTTTTCGGTTGATGACCAACCTTAATAAATAGTATTATTAATACCGAACTTTCCGCTTTTCCTATGTAGTGGCGCTCTCAACAGTAAAACTGAGAATGAATCAATCAAAAAAAAAGTTTGTTAATAACAAATGTTATCCTGCGGAAAACTCATTTGGATTTCCCCTCACGTAGACACTACTTCTATCAAATTGAATCACCTTGCAAGTAGAAGGCTTCAACAAAAGTTGTACAATTTTTAATGTCTCGCTCTAAAAGTATCAGATACAAATATTCTTTTTGTGATTTTGGTCTGTGAGAGCGATTTATAGTACTGGGGCAGACTTTTTTTCGTCAGTGTTGCCACTACACAGGATTAATTTCCGCTATTAACGCAATGTTGTATACGTGTAACCTACTATTTTTGTTGTTGTCACAATTATGAATTTTTTTCTTTAACAACGAATGAACAAACGCAAGTAAATATAACCTTGTAAGCAGCGGTTGATTTCTAAAATTATAGGTGCCGGAACGCATCAATTCAAAAGTTGTACAGACACAAACATACTTATATATTATATTTAAGTATAAAACATAATTATGTAGATTTACTTATACAAGATGCAACCCAACATGTGCTAAAAATTCTTCAAATTTTGAGGAAATCAGTTTAAAGCAAACTCGCACACATTTGTAGTTCTCTGCTGTTTTGGGGCAAATCATGATATAAAACATATAACTTATCGATAAAACTTTTAAAGCTGTTAATTCCTGAAACTGACTTTACTTCTGTAGATACTGGAAGTTCAAGTCTATGAATGTCACAGTGCCATATAATAAGAGACGGACATTTTTCTCTGAATAATACTCCAACTCCAACACCCAATCATCACAGCTGCACCATCACATGTCAAGCTTATTAAATTATTACTTAAAAAAAATGAGTCTGTCATCCCGTAAGAGTGAAGGCTGTCAATCATACAGTCAAATATGTGCCTAGCAGTAACACTGTTAAGTTCAACCAAATCTATGAACAGATTAATTGGGCCATCCATACCAATTTGAGGTATATAAAATCAAATGGATACAATCAAACTAGACTTATTACAAAGACAAATGCTTAGTTTTGTAGTGGGACTGATGAGGGGCACAATTTAAAAAAGAAGTAGTAAATTTTTGTAATAATTAGGTTTTTATTTTTTTATATATTTTTCTGTAATTATTTTTGGATCCAAGAGGTTCCGGAACACCGTTCCGGCGAGTTCCCCCTGAAATCAAGCCCTGCTTGTAAATATGATAACGATGAGCGCTAGCTTCAAACAGTGCAGCTCGGTCGTTCGCTCGGCACAAGGTGTTAAAGAGCGCTCCACGAATACACAATGACTATTAAACTGCTACGATAACGAATTAGAACAAAAATAATGATTAATGGTCGAATTTCGGAAAGGATGAACCATTTAATTATTTGGGAAACGATATTGGCTATGATAGAAATTATGAAATTAATGTTAAATTAGGTAAGTTTTAGACGATCTCTGGGACAATCAACAGTAGTTTTAGAAACAAGGTACGCCGAGATACAAATTTAAAATTCTACAAAGTTATGGCTGTACTGTCCTTCGGGTGTGAATTATGCACAACAGCAAAGAAATAAGTCAGTAAAACAGGCCTCGGAAAAGGCGTTCTTAAAAGGGAGTTAAAAGGTGTTCTAAACTTGATCGTATAATTAATGCGGCCATCAGAGGAAAACTACAACTTTTTAACTCGAATAAAATATCAAAAGTTAATAAACAACAGTGGAAAGAACACTTAGAGAGAATGTCAGATTCCAGACTGGCCCAATACGTCTGGCAATACAATCCTATAGGACACCGATTACTTCGTAGGCTTGCACGCCCGGAGTCAATGTTATTAAACTGAGTTCCCGGGGTGTTTGGCCGTGGTCCATAGCAGACGTTTTGGCCGTGCCATCGACGGCCATCTTAAGTATAAATTTGAGTGTGCGGTAACGTAGGGTGTTCACGTTAGAGACCACAGTACTGTGGTAACGGCTAGTAGTCCCATGAAAGTCACTTGTATTTATGGGACACAGGTCTTTGGGTAGACCCAGGAAGAGATGGCTGGAGGATCTTTGAAGGCGGAACAGACAGTACCTTACCTAGGCCGAGTTGTGAAGAAAATGATGATGATGATGATGATGATGAAGTATGATAACGACTCATCATCATCTACTTCAGGGATTAGGCACTGATTATGCACATTCCGGGCTCACAGATCTGTTGCGTCTGTGCATCTTGCTTTTGGGTGTCCTGGATCTCATTTACCTCTTATTGTACACTGTCAAGCTTCTTCGGCAATTTTATCATCTGACAGCCTATCTAAATAGTCTTTTCGTTTGGTTTTAATACCCTATTTATTTTCTTTATTTATTAAAAATGTGCTCAGTCTGTTATTGGTATTATTTCTCTTACCATCTCTTAATGCGTATCTTGCCAATGAATGCAAAAATTGTATCTCTGAAACCTGAATACTTTTACAATCATCTTTTGTTAATGTCCAGACCTCATTACCATATAACAGAGTAGGAACAGCCATTGGGCCTAGTCTTTAAATTTCAACAAAATACATATAAGTGTCTCAACATAACAGAACAGTCTTTGTTTGTATTCGTTCGCGGGTGGTTGTTGTCTGTATTCCCGCCCGACAGTTTGTATTAGTTCGCGGGTGGTTGTTGTCTGTATTCCCGCCCGACAGTTTGTATTAGTTCGCGGGAGCTGTGACGGTGTCCCCGTGCCACTGAGGATGTCCGCCGTCGGTATGGACGACACGTCTGGTACAAAACATGAACAAATTAGACCACAGGCTGCCAGACCGTACAACTGTGATACTCGGATTTGTGTTAAAACCACATTTAGTGACATCAGGATGGAATTTTTACAATTTTTCAAATGTTTTATACAATTTTTTGGCAAGTGATCGAATTTCGAAGTTTCCAAACCTGTACACCATATTCAGTTTCTTTGTTAAAATTCTCTTTTATTTTGTTTCCCACACAGAAGTGGCGATTTCATAGGAAATTTACGCTAATTTTCAGGCCCTGGGCATCTCAAAATTTTGAGACTTACAAAAATGAACCTAAAATTCTACAAGGTGATGGCTCTTCCACACTTCTTTATGGGTCTGAGAATTGGTCTTTAACGAAAGGCCAGGCCAGTCTTATCCAAGCGGCTGAAATGAGATTTCTCAGGCACGTGGCATGGTATACTCTCCATGATCATAGAAGAAACACAGATATACGGCAGGAACTGAATATTATGAGTGTACTCGACAGGCTCGCCCAGTATCGGCTGAATTGGTGGGAAGATCTTTGTCGAATGGATGACTGCCGCATCTCCAAACAACTGTGGAACTATAAGCCGAGGGGACGAACAAGTGTGGGACGTCCGAGGAAGCGCTAGAGTGACCAGCTCTATTCTTTGCCTATTTGAGACCGGAACAAACAATTCTTGGTTTAATCCTTGATGATGATAAAAGTGACCCTAAGCTCATATCTTTTTACATTTCCTTTAATTTGATACCCCACATAGACTTTTTCCAAAAAGGTAATTTTTTTTAATTCTCCTGCTTACATTTGTGCCTCCCGCTTCCCTGTTTTCTGGGAAATCAATCTCGAAAACAGTATTGTTCTGTAGGCTACAAGTATGGACACGCGTCTATAGTTTTACGAATATCGTTTAATGTGTTCAAAAGGTTACCGCGATAACGTTTGTGTTATCGTTGATGCGCTCACGCTGATGCGTTCAAAATTGTCATGAGACATACCCCAAATATAGTGACAGACAGACTAATGCCAAACGGTCGAGTAAAAACTGAGAACTCGCTTCGTTCGTTCAATCAGTTTTTTTCTTTTTGGCAATCAAATCAGTATGTGTCGGCAAATATAAATATCTTGGGGCGTGTTTATCGAAAAAAGATTACAGCCAAACAAAATGGGGACCGCCTATAAATTGCTGGACCTACATTTATAAGAATGAAATTGGTTATTTTTACCCAAGGAATTAAGTTCGATTGCCATAACAGTTATTGTGGTTTCTTTTACATCGTTACTTGGTATCGAAGCCGTGGCTTTGAAGCGGACGTCTAACTAGTACTGGTGCTGCATGAACTGTTTTGTTATCGAAGGCCGTCCGGGCAGATCATAATTCGAATGTCGATCTGTTCATTAATCCCGATAAGGGAACAGCAGCAGTAGAGAACAGAACACAACTCTTTATGATACTGGAAGAAGGAGAATGATTGAACGAGAGAAGTGAGTTCTTAGTTTTTACTCGACCTTATGTCTGTCTGTGAATCTAGCTGTCTATTATTTAGGACATGTCTCAACGCATCACCCGGCCTACCCATGACTTTAGTAATGCTATGAAATTAAATCAAAGTATAACATGTTCATTTTAACTATTTTATTACACTAAGCTTATAGGCCTCAGACGCAACGTTGTCACGTTTAACATTTCGACTAGACGATATTTCAGGCCGACTAGACGATCTCTTAATTTATTTAATAATATATATATACTTTCACTTATGAATTTACTATTGTCACTTCCCAAACGTTTCAAGATGTTGTTTCTCTTCTTCAGTGGGTTGAGTACTAACTGTCGATTACAGAATAACCGTTACGGAATGGAGTGTGTGGTGGGGGTTATTCTGTAATCGACAGTTAGTACTCAACCCACTGAAGAAGAGAAACAACATCTTGAAACGTTTGGGAAGTGACAATAGTAAATTCATAAGTGAAAGTATATATATATTATTAAATTTAATAAGTGAACGAAGAGGATGCAACAACAAGATAATTAATCTTAATTTATGTATTTCAATAACCAAATCGCGTCATTTTTAATTGCTGGTTAACAGCAGTTATATAATTCTTCATTTTTTGCAAATTTGCAAGAGTTTATTATGTAAAATACTCTTATACTATTTAAGAAATATACTAATTAACTCATTCACATGATACGAATTCAATAATTCGAACAAAATTAATTCATTACGCCTAATACTAATATACGTAGTTAGCGATAAGAGCCGTATAGAAGATTGTTTTCTGTTGAATTAAATGTATAGCAAAGACACTATTAAACCTAAACTTCTCATTGCTCACAGTAAGTGGTGAGCAGGTAATTACTAGTGCTCTGAATGTGTAATAAACATTGTAAGCTTTAGTATAATGGGAATAAAGACATTAACAAAAAAATTGGTATGACGGCCTGTAGTCTCCATCCAGTGGGCGAAGAAACATCAAGAACAAGAAGAAATGCTGCTTTAGGTCAAAAGGAAAGTGAACCTGAAGCGAGAAGCGACGGTGGGAACAGTGTAGGTAGTGGAGCAGAAGGAGAAACGAAAGACGAAAGAGATTGGATGTTACGATTGCGAAAGAAGATCAAAGTGGGAGACGGAGAAAAACTAGAGAAAGAGGTACGAAATAAAATACAGAATACACTGTATACAATAATCCAGTACAAAGTGTGACTTTAGTTCGATGGAAACTGATCAGCGTATGATATTATTGACTTAACTTGATTGACTAATGATATCTTGATATTATAGGTTATCTAGCCTAGAGCACGGCAATAAATTCGAATACAATGTAAATACACAAAATTTACAGGCGCGTGTAGACCGGTTTTACTATCTAATAGTTTATTTACTGTTGTAAAGCTATATAACAATTATATGTATTATAAAGAAGATTCAATTAGAGTGTGGTAGTATCCGACATAGCGAGTGATATAATGTTATGTACACTTATAAGAAATGTTTGTGTACTGTATTTTATTCGACTGTAATGCTGGTAGGGAATCAAACTTGTTGCAATAATACAAACATGTCTACTAAATCTCATTGTTGTGATAATAATAAGCGACATATTCATGTAAAATATTTACAAACGCACACAAAATACTAACAATAACGGGCAATATTTGTCCCACAATACGGGAGTACTTCATACACTCCAATAAAACGAACGCAGGTCAAATTATGTTATTAGAAATTTGTAGTAATGTCTTGGAAAGTATTTGCATAATACTTATACCATTATGTCTTATGTACAATATCTCTATTTGTGCTTAAAAATGTAAAACAACAAAGATTTATTCATTAAAATAATGACATTCTCTCTAATTAAAATTAAAACCGTTTTGTTGAATGAAAATTTTAATTTTTTTTACGTTAACAAATGTAAAAGAAATGGAAACGGGATATTTTTTTAAAATATCTTCACTTTAATCGGTTTCCAAAACAAAATTATTGTAGAAAGCTAAATGCGCTATAATAATTTAGCTTTATTAAAATAATTACCTAAATAATAAATATAAATAATAGTTAAAACAAACATAGCAGACCTAAATAATCTAAATAATACATATTTAGCTAAATAATATTTGGCTAAAGAATTAGCTATATAATAAACATGAATAGTTCATTATGAATTAATTTAGAGTTTAGAATTAATTTAAATGCGATTTAATTCATACATAGAAGATGAAAGCGAACAAAAAGAAAACGATCAACAAAATTTAAAAAAACAAAAAAATACGTATTATTCTTAAAATTTGTTTAATAGATTTATCAAATTAGTTTTAATTTTTTTTCTATAGATTTAATTAAACATTGTAAAATTTGATGTCATATCACAGATTAATATTGTGCGATTTATCGATAGTAAAAGAGCTACCTACCTGGTGTGGTGATCAAGCCTGCGAGTACTACGACGAATGTGTACGATCGACCAGCGAGTAGTGCACGGTTGAACATCGTGTATAGCACTGAATGAAGACGACGTGTTGTTTGTATTACTGCTACGTGTTCGATTCCCTACCAGCGCTTACCTTTCCACCCGTGTAAACCGTCTTGTTTTGCTTTGGAGTCTCTGTTAGTTTGAAACGCTCCGCCAGTGCGAGTTATGCCGGCTGGCTGGCTGATTGGATATTTCTTAGTAATTAGCTGTTGTATATTACGGCAAAGAAGACATCAACGTTTCCGGAATGTTTTTGTTTCGTCGTTTGCATTATTTATCACAAGTGCACCTTTTGGTTTTTTGTTTTCTTTTATTTTTGCTCTCAACCGCATCAACGGTTGGCAGACATGGAGGTGGATTTTCCGTTTTGCTCTACTTCGTGGTTTTCGGAAAAGTTCATCCTCGCCGTCTCAGACAATTATACTGCGTAACACTTCGGTATTTTAAATGTCTAACATAACTACTTTCATCATATCGATTTATGTTTTAGCTTTAAATGTGGGGAGAACCACTGTGCAATCAGTCACCAGCATGACTCGGCGCTTTGAAAGATTAATATTTTTTCAGATTCTTCTCTCCCTGTTTCTTCTTCTTCTTCTTCTTCTTCTTCTTCTTCTTCTTCTTCTTCTTCTTCTTCTTCTTCTTCTTCCTCCTCCTTCTCCTCTTCTTCTTCTCCTTCTTCCTCCTCTCTTCCTCTTTCTATTTCTTCCCCTCCTGTTTTTATCTTCTTCTCTTTCTTCTCTCTTTTTCTTCTGTCAGGAACTAGGCAAATTATCTGTTACGATCCCAAAGCTATAAGTTAATTTCACATACATCTTCCTAGTTTCACCTAGCTTCCTAGAAATTCCTATTCTCCGTTATACAACAGGTTTGTATTCCGAAACTTCCTTATGCAACTACCATCCTACCATCCTATTCAAACGAGCAATCTATCTCTGTTTGGTCTCTGCAATACGATCTTGGATATTAAAAATGTTCAAATCTTTACTAATGTCTTCATTGTAGAATCTATCCCTTATCATATTTAACTTCTTATACGTCTCCTAAATAATATATTTTGTTATGTTGTTAAGTATTTAAACGCCTCACGTTTTAAGCGCCAAATCTATAATATTATCTATGTTAGCCCCAAGTTGTTGGTGCCAAATCTATAATATTACACTTCTATATACCTTCC
Source organism: Magicicada septendecula (assembly GCA_034769895.1). Taxonomy (NCBI): domain Eukaryota; kingdom Metazoa; phylum Arthropoda; class Insecta; order Hemiptera; family Cicadidae; genus Magicicada; species Magicicada septendecula. Next base: position 1,230,423 of record CM068374.1, read on the forward strand.
TCGGTTGTTGAAGAATAATATAATATGTAGGATATCTTTTGGGTTGTCGGGCCTCACGTTGTGGAATCCACTTCTATAACCTAATCTCTGATTACGTACCTTCTTGTTAACCTTGGTATTGTTGATTAAATATAATGTTGGTAATATAATAAATAATATCTATGTCGATATATTCTGGTAGAACGTCTCACGTTGTTGTTGTTAATTCAGAATAAAGTTCTATCCTATTTGGTTCATTCAATTAATCAAATGGTGATTTATATTTATTACCACTACAAAAATTTATTTATTGGTAGATTTTAATTAAATTGGGTGCCATATGGAAACTTAGATTAGCATTCCATAAAGTTATTGTTTATTAGTGAAATCAATATCTTATTTGGTTACTTGAAATTATTGATTCGAATTTAATTATTTTTCTTTACCTTTATGTTAATTCACTGATATTGTTGAAGAATTTAAATGACACATAGCGCCTAAAACTTAGGTACTGCCAACGTAATCATTTAGATGGATTGAAAACTCTAACCTTCGTAAATAGAAAAAAACTTATAAATTATTAAAATAATAGTTCGTACTAGATTGATTTCATTTATAATTCATTTATTCTTAGTTTGATTGTGGTTTATCTCTTCTAACTTCAAATAAATAACATTTGGTTTAATAATAACTTGGCCAGGCTTACTATAATTTTCCCTCAGTGGTTGGCAATTCTACTTCATTTAAGCTTAATAAGAATTATTTTAAATTAACCTCAGTCGTGAATCCTTTTGAACTACAATAATATTTAACGAAATTGACTGTCACGAATTACAAAGCTTCACAATAATGCTTTGATTATACGTAGTATACATAAATAATACCTTATATCTAACAATAATAAAAAGTTCGTATATGCCGAACAATGGCTATTTTGAGGTTACCCACATTTGGATATATCATTCAGTTTCAAACATGAAACTCGACGGATTAATAATTAAAACGGTTAAAAATTACAAAGGTGTTAGTGTTCTTGTGAAGTGATATATAGTTCATAAATGTACATATAGTTGTGAGGTTATATCAATATGATTATTTATAATTTGGTTTAATATTTTTGAAGTATTCACACTATAGTTTCCTTCTATTATACACTTGTTCTCATTCACTGTCCACTTATAATTCACTATATTGCCCTTATTATGTTAGCACTAATTCACAACACTTTATATTTTTTCTTGGCTGTATTATTGTTTACACTCTGCACCTAATCTATTCGAAGTTGATTCTGACTTGGGATTCGAGATTAAAAGTGTATGGGTTCGAGATTAAAGGTGACGTGGAGAAGCTGTTGTTTATACTCCGGATTATAATGCAACACTGCGAGCGTAGCTTCTAATTTTTGGCTTGTCGGCGTCTGTTTTTGGGATCGAGACTCATTGCTGTGGGGTCCACACACTCCAAATATAAAATTCCGATTGGCTGATAATTACGTCATGGTAATTGTACCGTTGACGGTAGCGTCTGATTTTGAGGTGGAGATTTTGTTGTTTCTGTATCATAATTAACAGAATTCTTAATACTAACATTGTAATTATAAAAGTGATATTTTTTATTACAATTTTTGTTTTCCTACTTGTATACATGATATTATGCCATTAGCAAACATTTTTAATAATATTAAACATGATTATAAATCTTAACTTTCCATAAAACTCTTAACTTACATTATAGGCCTAACATGGTTTGGCTATGATCATTCTTTACTTCTTAAAATAAAGTAACTTAATTATTGTACGTCACAATTGATATACAATTCTAATGTACAGTATGACCTTTTATTATACATATTGTTATTTAAAACATGCTTTGTATCTTATAATGTCCCTATCTATCAGCTAAAGACTATGCAAGGTTTTTTGGACCAAGTAGACATCTTGTTAATTACCTTATTATTATTATAATTTTATAACCAATTTAGATTACTTATGTCTTCTTCTAATCACATATGCCATTTCTTTACATATTGGACATAGGCTATTACAATTTTTATGCCTTATATTGTCTCTATTCATCTAGCAATTAGATGTAGATTTTTGGTTTACATTGAATTCTTACTAACTATGTTATTATTTGTTCATTAACAACAATATTGGTTGCTTTAACATTTTTGATTAGTAGTTAGTTCGTTGGTTACACTTTATATTACTAGTTTAGTTAATTTGCATTCTCCTTTACATCTTTATTATTTTTTAATAGATAATAGTAGGCCCCCTTCCTATCATACACTATAACATTATTATTCAAAAATAAAACCTTTGCAACATTTTTACAATATAATGAGCTCTATTTATCTTGTATAAGTGTCTATTATTTACACTCAGATATAATAGAAAATCTACCTTCAGTCTATTTGATACAGAATATATGTTTATTGGTTTTCGTCATACATTTTCTTAAGGTTATGTTGCCAGTTACTGGTCAAAGTTGTTCACAATACTTTATTTTGTTATTATTGTTTACTATGTGTCATTTGCACAGTTTAATTATCATGGTTTATCATTTTTTTTCTTTATAATACATATAATTATGTTCATAATTTTCTATTTTTTACTATAACTTTATATTTATGATGATTACACATGCAGTCTTAGGTCTGCGACCTAGCTGGACTGTTAAGCTTGATACAAAACTGATTTTTCTTAACCTTAATTACATTTTTTCTTATATGCTGAACATTACATTTTTCAATATTTATATTAAAATATATTTCACTCATCTCCTAATCTATTGGGTAATTTATTATGTCAAAGATATAGTCTGGTCTAGTCATTTTAGATGTCTGTTTGTCAAGTTGTTTATGATATTGGCCTTCAAGGCTACTTTATGTTTTCAATCTATTCATGCATCTTAACAATTAAGCTTTATTTGTTCATTGTTCATTGAATTAGTTACGGTAATTCTTCTTTCATCTAATTAATTGTTTATTTGATCAAATTCCCTAATTAGTTTGGTAATTCAGTTGGGTTTGTTTGTTGGTATCATCTTGTGATGCTACACCCACCGTGTGCAGCTTTTAACAGATCGCAGGAATCTCATCTCTGACGCCTGTATTCCACTTAGATGTTCTTCCGCCGGAATCCAAATTTCAGTACCATAGAATAACACTGGCACAGACATGCTCTTCTTCTCCTCTTCAAGGATTAGGTTATATAAACTTGTTCCGGCACCCATCTCATCCTCAAACAACCCATGTCTCTACTACCAATGTCTTTATAGTTCATTGCCGCTTTCGGCAATCGATCTTCTGTCATCCTTTGCATATGATCCCATCATTGTCTTCTGTAAATTAAAATAATCTTATTTATGTCGTTTACTTTGAGTTTTGCTTTGGTATTTTCATATTCTCTCTTGCAACGAATAATTTAAACTATTTCGCAGAAACTGCATTTAAGCACTCTGCCGCTTTTCTTTTTTGTCATGACCCCACGCTTCACTCGCATAAATCAACGTGGCTATTGCAATTGTCTTGTAAAATTTAATCCTTGTGCTGTGTCTTGTATTATTTCTAAGATTTCTATGAATCGGACTACAAAATAGTACTTAATTTATTTATCTTCTCTCTTATACCATATTCAGATTTATAGCTTACTGCACAGCTGAGCTATTTGAAACGGCTCATTTGTTCTAAAGTGCTGGTGTTTACAACTATCTTAGTTCTCACTGGATATTTACTTTCAAAGGCCATGTTTTTTGTCTTTCTTACAGAAATTGTCAGTGAGTACTCTCTTGCCACCTCTTGTAATTGAAACGTAGACCTTTGCAAATCATCCTTATTTTCTTGAATAGAAACTTTGTCATACGCATATAGCAGGGAACCGATTTGTTAACCTATATTCCCAAAGTCACTCTGGATTTCCATGCTCTCAACATGTCGTCTACTTGTATATTAAACAGGGTTGGAGAAACAGAGCATCCCTGCCTAACTGCCTTATTTCTTAGGTTACCTGAGAGCCTACCATTCAGATCCAGGACAACAGCTGTACTATTCGTAAAATTCGGCTGATACGTAAATAGATAGAAAATTGTGGATGCTTCATACTAGAATCTGTGCTGTGCTAAGTACTCTTTGACCAACTTGGATATGCCATGAAATGACATACATTTATCTAACTGGTCTCTTGTTCTTTACTGTTCACTGGTGACATCATTAAAATCTAAAAAATAATATATAATCTTTTATGTGCTACGAACATGTAACAAAACTGACAAGAAGTTCATGTGCGTTTACTATATAAAGATTTTTTTTTGTTCGGGGTCAAAACGTCCTACGACGTTGTCGGATGCCCAACCACCACTGTTGTCTGTCGTTGCAGCTTTCATCGTTTAATCCTCTATCGCTCATTGATCTTCTTATGTCCTATATCCATGTTTTATTGCGTCTTTCTTTCTTTCCAACTTTGTCGTGTTTACTTGCTAAACTCCTACTAGTCATGTTCCGGACGAGGCCTTTCTGTGCGTCTACTATTTTCAAGTCCTAAACCACGATACTCGGTTTCTTACGGATTTTCAAGTCCTAGGTCGTGGTTTAGGACTTGAAAATGGTGGAAACACCGAAAGACCTCGTGTGGAACATGACAAGCAGCAGTTTAGCAAGTTAACACGATAAAATAAGAATTCTATCTTGTTAAAATTCCAACACAACAAAGTTGGAATTACAGAGACTGCTAATTCAAATAATAAGATGAACGTCCTTTCTTTCTGTGCTCTCTAGGTACCCATCTCAATGTGTTCTTTGCTAGTCGGTATTGTCCCATTCTTCGTACATGTCCGTACCAGATTAGTTGTTTTCCTTCAATACAGCCAACAATTGTGTTTTGTAAGACATTTCTTCTTCTTTGATCGTTTCATTTCGTGTTCGCTATAGCATTTTTAAGTTCTAACAGCTCGTCTCAAAACATCCATTTCTGTAGCTTCTAACTTTCTTTCCACCTGTTCTTTTATTCTCCATGTTTCGGATCCGTACATCAACGTGCTTTTAATCACACTATCGTATATTCTTTTCTTCCTTTCTTTTCCAATTTTTGTCCTCTATAGAATTCCATTCAATAATATAATTATTTGTTTTGATTTGTTTATTCTTGATTTTATTTCAACGTTATCTCTTCCTTCTTCATTAAAGTTTATTCCCAAACATTTGTAGCTGTTCCTTTTCTTTAATATGTTCGTTGTTTTCCAAGATTAAATCTGTTGACCCTTCCCCAACACACGGATACTGTGTTTTTTCTATCTTCATCAGTACTCCCCAGTTTTTACACTCTTCTTTCAGTTTGCGTGACATATATTCCAGGTTTTCTTCTACATTTTCACATATCAGTTGATCGTCTGCAAACTGCAGGGTGTACAAGCACGTGTCATCGTCAATTTCAATACCCCTCCCTTTGCATTTTTTCTTCCAATAGGTTAGAGCATTGGCAACGTAAATTTTGAAAAGTGTGGGGACACGACAACAGCCCTGTCATAATCCCTTGTTGAACCGTTCAGAGTAAATAAGGGAATACTATATAAATATCCTTAATGTAAATCCTTTTGCCAGCCGTAAACATGCGATTCGTTTTATTGTTATGTCGCCGCATCATTTAGCAACAGTGCTAATGTCTCTGACATCGATTCCCGAAATCAAAACGCAGACCTCTCTATTTGATGTTTACAAGATGGTCTAGAGTAGACATTTTGAACTGCAATGTTGATCAATTAAAAATGTTTAAAATTTTGGGACACAAACTATTTGCATGCACCGAATAACTGAATGAACTTTTTACGTTGCAGAGAATCACTGCGATTCTAACGTGTGATGTCGATTCCAAGAATCGACGTTGTTGAATCGTTATTGTGTATTGCAATATGTTGAATGCATTTATATTATGATACGTCACGTACTTGAACTCGATGCCGAAATAAACACGTATCGATCTCTTGTGTAAAATATGAAGACATATCATTGCTTCTCTCGTACAATATGAAATGATGTTATATCCGTTCCGATTTTCGCCGCTGCACTTTGATACTCGATCTGAAACGCATTGCCAGATCATTAAAACACGTGTCCAGATTTCGTGGAGTACCTAGGCCTCTGGAGTTCTAGGTCGGATTTATAATCCAATTTATCTTCAAGTAATAAATAGCAAAAACACTTCACTGTTGTGTCAAATACTCTTTACTGTTTACACTTTAATACATATCAAAAAAATACGTATTTCCTAATTACTGTATTCATACACCTTTTATTAACCAGAACGGACACAACAGTAACTAAACATAATTCAATAGTTAAACATGTACACAAGCATTTTAAACAAACTAATATAAAGTACAGTACATTGTTAGGTTAGCGCACTCACCCCCTCCTTAAGCAGGTTTTACTTCCATGTTCCGTAAGGAAATAGAAGTTTTGTGATCGCAAAAAAATCGTGTTCGAGATAAGGGGTGATTCTGATTGTACTACCTTCAAAATATTAACAAAAGTAATTTTCCGAACAGTGTCTGTGTGTAGAATTTGTTCTATGGCAAAGGATGACTGCCGCAAATTCAAATAGAAAAAATAATTTTTTGCATACGTGCCTGAGTTGCAGAGTACTCAAGGCCTATTGATTTTGGTGAAAATCGGTTGAGGAGAAGGGTTAGCTTACCAGCAACGTTTTATCTTTTAACAAGTGTAAAGTACTTAATTTTGATAAATAAAGTTTCCTGAAAAGAAGGTCATAATAATCCACTGTAGAAAGGTACATGAAATATCTATAAATGAAAAGGGTAGTTGAAGGGGAAGGGGATAATTTTCTATAAATTAAAATGGTACTTGATGATGGAGAAAGTAAATTTTATAAGTTTTATATGTGTAATACCTTATTGACAACAAAGAAGTAGTTTCTATGAAAACATTTCATTTCACTTTAACAAAATTCTATACTTTTTCATTTTAATTTAAATCATCTATACACACAGGCAAGACACACACACACACACACACACAATTCGCGTTATTTCTGGCCTCACTCATGTTTATTTTCTTACATTTGCACGCTTTTATTATCGATTTGCTTCATGTGGATCGCTGGGTAGTGTAACTGCACGTGTTTACAGAGGAACGGTTCATAGACAGACTTTTTCTCTTTAGGGAATGAACCCTCTGCAAGATGCTTAAGGTCCATGAGTGACTTCGGAGCGCTTCGAAGGAGGGATGATTATCTGCGTAGTACGGTTTCTTTATAAGAATAAAGTAAGCCTACCTAATTTTTATGGATAAAGTGACAGAAATAACATTATATTAAACGACTACCCCATAATAACAAAAAATATCTATAAATAGTGAAATTAGTTCGTGAGTGGACGATTAATAGAAATTTTTTTAGAAATTACCGAACCGAATTCAAGTAAATTATTTTAAACCTAAATCTTACAACATGCAAGTCATGTATGGTTCTCCATACCGATTTTTACTTCCATATTCCTTAAGGAAATGGAAGTATGGTGATGGCAAAAAAAATCGTGTTCGAGATTATTGCAGATTCTGATTGTACTACACTCAAAACATGAAAAAAAGTCGTTTTTCGAAAAGTGTCTGTGTGTCTATCTGTCTATGTGTAGATTTTTTTCTATGGCAAACGATAACTGCCGCAAATTCAAACAGAATCAAATAATTTTTTGCATACAGCCCTGATTTGTAGAGTACTCACGACCTATTGTTTTTGGTGAAGATCGGTTGAGGGAAAGGGGTAGTTTACCGGCAACGGTTTTTTTTATCAAGGGAAAATTTTTTTTTTGGCAAACGATAACAGCCGCAAATTCAAACAGAATCAAATAATGTTTCGCATACAGCCCTGGTTTGTAGAGTTCTCAATACCTATTGTTTTTGGTGAAGATCGGTTAAGTGAAAGGGGTAGTTTACCAGTAACGTTTTATGTTTTAACAAGGGTATTTCTTATGGCAAACGATAACAGCCGCAAATTCAAACAGAATCAAAAGATTATTTGCATACAGCCCTAAATTGTAGTGTTATGAAGACCTATTGTTTTTGGTGAAGATCGGTTAAGGGAAAGGGGTAGTTTACCAGCAACATTTTTTTAACAAGGGTATTTTCTATGGCAAACGATAACAGCCGCAAATTCTAATAGAATCAAATAATGTTTTGCATACAGCCCTGATTTGTAGAGTACTCAAGATCTGTTGTTTTTGGTGAAGATCGGTTAAGGGGAAGGGGTAGTTTACCAGCAACGTTTTTTTATCAAGCGTATTTTCTATGGCAAACGATAACAGCCGCAAATTAAAACAGAATCAAATAATTGTTTGCATGCATCCCTGAATTATAGAGATCTCAAGGACTTTCGATTTTGGTGAAGATCGGTTAAGGGGAAGGGGTAGTTTACCTGCAACCTTTTACGTTTTAACAACAGTAAAGTACTTGAAAATTCATTTAAATTTTTTGAAGCAATGGTAATTGTTAAAAATAAAATAATTTTGTTGCCAGGCAATAAAATTATAATTTTTTATTTTAATGTAAATCATGTATGAGTTAATAGTATAATGGATTAATTTACACTCAAAATGTACAAACAGAAAATTTTGTTACAAACATCTACATCATTCGTGTCAGGCAAGCATATCTCAGTTATGTAATGTTTACGTTTCCATTTTATTATTATGACTACCGCAATAAAAAGGCAGGGAAGACACACACACACACACACAATTCGCGTTATTGCTGGCCTCACTCATGTTTAGTTTCTTACATTTGCACGCTTTTTAAATGGTAAGTGCCGAAACCCATACCAACATAACGCGTGCAAGCCGAAAAAGTGTCCAGCGTGTCTAGCGATTTGCTTCCTGTGGATCGCTGGGCAGTGTAACTGCACGTGTTTACAGAGGAACGATTCATAGACAGACTTTTCGTCTTTAGGGAATGAACCCTCTGCAAGATGCTGAGGGTCCATGAGTGACTTCGGAGCGCTCCTTCTTTCTCGCGTGTTTGTTCTGTGAAACATACACTGTAGATTCGCTGCTTTACTCTAAGCAACGCTCAATAGGAAATGTTGAAAATTTTTGTCCACGGTGTACCCTCATACATACTAAACCTGCTCTGATGTTTTAATTACGGACATCATAATATTAAAATTTTGGAAACTTGAGCACTACTTAATGGAGATCAATTATTAACTTATACAAGCCATTAATTTTATGCATATTTTTTATATATATCAGTGGCGAAGGTAGTAGTTAATGAATGGGTAGGCAAAAATCTTCTTAAATTTTTTTTAAGGAATCACTAAAAGGACGGTGGTTCAAATCGGACGCTGAGGTAGAGTTTGCTGTAACCGAATGGTTCCACAAACAGCCGTAAGAATTTTACTAGCAGGGAGTCTACAGGTTAGCGCAACAGTGGAACTCATGTCTTAATGTTATTGGAGATTTCTTTTAAAATCGTTGAATAAAAAATGCTTTACAGCTCTATACGTGTTTCTATTGAACAATTCTTGTATTAGTCATACACAATAATACAACTGATTGAACTTCAAATTTTTAAACTTGATTAGTTTCTATATATATGTTTAATGTTACAAATAATTCAAATAACAATCTTGCTCATCTGTTAGTTCAGCAGAATAACAGTGACACTTTTAATAACCGCAGAAAATAAACACACTTAGAAACAACACAGGCGCTTTAACTTAACTGTTTTGGACCACAGAACTGAGGCATGCCTCAACGCTCTATGTGTACAGCGCGGGACAATCCCCCCTCCCTTCACTTCCCTATCAGACCACTACATTGCTTACATACTATGTACAGTGTATACAAAAAACGCTGAAGCAAGTTCTGGTTGCCTCATTCGCTTTAAACGAGCTATGCCGAATCTCACCTGTCACCATCTAGCGGCCGCTCAATAAAGCACGTTTCGGTTTAATAAATTTGACAGTCGCAGTAACAATGTATAATCTTTACGTTATGTAGTTCATACGTATTTATAATTTTTATTCTACAGAATTTTTTAGGGTAGGCATTGCCTCAATTGCCTCCATGTAACTTCGCCACTGATATATATGTGTACAACGTTATCGGCAACAAAGAAGTAGTTTTTGTTAAAATTCCTTCCCGGGATATTTGGCCGTAGTCCAATGTTTTCTACAAAACCAGACGTTTCGGCAATGCCATCGACTTCCATCATCAGTGAAAATCGAGTGCGATAACGTGAGGTGGTATACGTTAGTGACCACAGTACTGTGGTTAAGGCTGAAGCAGTAAGTAGAAAGAAGTAGTTTCTATGGTAATATTTCATTTCTAAAATGATTTTAAATATAAATCTTAGAATATGGAAGTCATGTATGGTTCTCCATACCGATATTTTATATTGCTCTCAGTTAGCTCATTTGTATTATGCTGATTAGATAATCTAATTTTATAATCATCTAATCTCTTTTTAAATTACTGCATATGCATTGTTTTCTAATAAAATTCTCTAATGACTTTATCAATTTAAATACCCAAAATTATAGATTTCAAATTATATCTTCTATGTTACAGATAAAAAATTAACGTTAAACATTCTTTAAATATTAGTCTACGTTAATTATTACACAAACAAGTATTTACAGTTATACAATTTATTAATTCATATTTGAATTGAATTGTCTCTTTCTTTCTTTGTTAATTATTGTCTTTTGATTAAGTCTCGGTTTTCAAGTGCATGGTTGTTTGTCACCTTATTGTTGTGGTACATCGGCAGCGTGTCCTCTTCGGTCCTTGATACTGGATGCTCCTTTGTTGTCCTGGATTCCTGGAGTCCTGGAGTCTTGGAGTCCTGGTCTTTCGTCCGTCGGATTCTCGTACTCTGGATTACTGCATGTACTTGGCTGCTCCCTCGTCTCCTGTCATGGTCTCAGGTTGCAAGTGCTCACACGAACTGATGAGTAGTCGTGAAGTTCCTGACTGCTGCTGTGTTTGAGATATAACTGTTGTAGTCTCTACGCAGAGTCTCTGGCTGCCATAGTAGTCGATCAAGAAAAAAGTTGTACTCGTCAAGTAGAGCCTCCGGCCGCTACGATGGTTGATTTAGGAAGAGAATGATGTTAGCGCGTCCCCTGTATTTATACCCAGGGCGCCAAAATCATGTCTCGACAATATTCTGCATATTTGAGATTGTCGAGAGCGTCGCTTCTAACCCACGATTCTTGTCACACTTAGTTTGCTCGTCTTCGCGAATTGCGAAGACTTTTGCACATTACCCGATATTCATTCTGTCGGTAATTTATATGTGTTCATCATGCACAAACCGTTTTTTTTTTATTGGATTTCGTTGTCCATGACGTGTCCGTTACTTAACTAAATATCACTATTGTTTGACGACTCGGAACACTAAGTTTTTTATAAGTAAAATCGTAAAGATTTACCTTACAGCCTAAACCGGCTTTCACCATTAGAAGGCTTCATCAGAGCCTCTGATGAAGCCTTCTAAAGGTGAAAGCCGGTTTAGGCTGTAAGGTAAATCTTTACGACTTTACTTATAAAAAACTTAAGTGTTCCGAGTCGTCAAACAATAGTGATATTTAGTTTTTTTTATCTTAATTAACATAAGTACTATTTATTTTTATTCTCCTATAATTACACTTTTTATCCGTTTTACACTATTTTTTGTACACACATTTGTCTAATTTTTATACACATTTTGGTGTATTTGGTTTTGTGCTATTATGCACACAAGTATTACAAATTAAATAAATGCAAATGATTTATAGCATTCCTGAAGGGTTGTCGCTTTTCAGGAACGGACAGGTCGCACACACACGCAATATACGTGTGTACACAGAGACAGAGCAGCTGGCTTGTTTCACCTGTTCCAACGTGAAAGTTTTGGTCGTTCATATTGCAAGCTGAAAGATTATTATTATTAAAATGAATTATTTATTTATTCTAATTAATTATTTTAATTACTTCGTGCAATGCGCAGTAACCTATACATTTGTACTTTGCACCATGCTAACAAGATCTTCTGTTAAACCATCCAACAATCTCATCCTTGGTATGTCTCTACGTCTAGTAGTATATAACCTGCCCTTCAGCATTCTTTTAGGCATTCTTTCCTCAGACATTCTTTCCACGTGTCCCAGCCAACGCAACCTCTGTAATCTGATAAATTTCACTATGTGTTTTCTATGCACGAAAGCCTGTAGTTCATCGTTATTGTGTATTCTCCAACTGACTTTTCTCTTACTGATCTATACATTTTACGCAATATTTTGAGCTCAAATGAATTTAAAGCAGTTTCCTGCTTGCATACTTTCTATTATACTCATCCTAATGTTATTATCATTTGATACCTAGGCACCTAGATAAGTAAAGCAGGACACTCCTTTGAAACACTTCCTATTTAGATTGAAATCTCTAGGAGCCCTTCTGGTCTCTGAGTTGGACATTACCATGTATTTTGTCTTGTTGGCATTTACCACAAGGCCAATTTTCATTGTTTCTGCTTCCACTGATGGGTACATGTTTCTTGCTATTATTTCAATGTCGTCTGCTTATGCAATCTTTGAGAAGATTTCATGAATATTGTGCCCCTCTTATCAGAGAGGCCATCTCCTTGCTTCGCACCATTGTTAAAGTTAAAACTTGCACTCATTTTGTTATATATCTTTACCTTTGCTTTTGTGTCCTTCATTGTCTTTTTAATTAATCGGATTAGTTTGGTGCTAACACCAACTTCCCTCAGACCTTTTTAAATAACTCTTCCCAATTTATACTATTGAAGGCCTGCTTAAAATCAATAAACAGGAAATATAGATCTACATCATATTCATAGAATTTCTCCATTATCTGTCTAATGGTAAATAATTGATCAGTTGTTCCTCTGTCAGTCCGAAAACCACATTGATATCCTCTAAGAAATCTTTCTGCATGCTATTTTATCTTTCCGTTCAATATTTCAGTAAAACTCTTATAGGCAGTACTCAGCAAAGTTATACCACTGCAATTTTCACATATAATATCTACTATCCTCCTTTTAATAGCTAGGGCAAATTATTCCATTAAAAAACTCTAAAAACTCCACATTATTTGTATAAAGAACTCCAAGTTTCATAAATAAATAAAAAATAACAAACTGCAATCAAATTACTTATTAATTTAAAATACTAATTGTTTCTTGTTAAAACGAAGTACTTTATTGTTTAATATCGTAACGTGTTTCGACAAAAATATTTCCAATATCGATCACGTTTAATACGGGGGCCTCACAACTGCGGCCACTAAATTGGTCTGAATTATTTCCCAGCGTCAGTCGATAAGCAATTAAAACGGTCTCTCTCACTCTCTCTCTCATTCTCTCTCTCTCCCTTACGCAACAATAAGCAGCACAACACAGCAACAATAAAAATAAGAATGGCTAATGACGCAAGCGGTGTTGTACTGTTAGTTCATGACATGATGAATTCTCGTCCATTGTTCTCGTACCCTGTGTGTGATCAAAGTGATCATAAATATCGGAGGCCGTTCGACAGTTCGCTCAGACGTGCAAACGCTGGCTGATTCAACATGTAACGTGAATAAGATAATAATATTCATCCGTTCTCTTTAAACAGCAGTAGACCTTAAGTATTCAACTCCTTTTAAGACTTTCGCGGAAATAAGTTATTTTACTTCTCTTTGACTGGCGCGCGCGCGCTCACACACACACAGGAATATGTTTATAAGCTCTTTACGTAAGTGTAAAATATGAAAGACGCGGATTGACAACTGCATCGAGTTTAAAACTAATCGAATACGTGTCATTATTAATTACTCATACCTACGTAGAAAGTAACTGATACTAGATAATATTATGACTGTCTACAACTGTAAGGTGCCGACAATACACACCCTATTTATAAACATAAACCAGAAGACATTTGTACAGCGTCCTTTTGATCTGTAAGGGTAATTAAAAGAACATATGTTTAGGAGGCAGTAGGGTGTTCTAGTTGGTAGTTATTATTATTTCCTATTTCTAATATTATTTAATAATTGTAAATCATACTTAACTACAGAAATCACAGGTTTGTTCTCAAAATTTCGGTGTGTGTGTGTGTGTGTGTGTGTGTGTGTGTGTGTGTGTGTGTGTGTGTGTGTGTGTGTGTGTGTGTGTGTGTGTGTGTGTGTGTGTGTGTGTGTGTGTGTTCTCTTTGTGATTGTCAATGAGAAATAAAATAACTTATATCAGCCGAAGCAAGTATTTCAGGTCTACTTCTGTTTAAAGGTAACAGATGAATATTGCTTTACACATTTTCCAGAAGCCTCCAACTTTCACTTTGCAATTTTTTATTATGCAAGTAATAGTGCCTTTTGGACATCGATCATTAGGGAATAATCCTATTTATTATCTCAGGATTTCTCATTTGGTTGGGACGAACAAATCTGAGGAGAGAATAAAAGAAAGTGATTAAATACAACTGTAATTAAGAAAATGAAAATACGATTATGAGACAGAGAGCTGAGCTGCATATATGCGTAAACACAGGATGTGCAATGTAGGCGGATTGATAAGGAAGACAAAACTCGCTTGTGAGGTTATCTAGCCGCATACCTTATATCTGCTGACCATACGATTCGTAGATGAGCTTGTTACTCGCACCTTTCCTAGTTGTGGTTTGACAATCGTTGTGACACAGTAGTATTAAAGTCGTGAATTTTGATCTAGATGGAGTCTCTACTTTTTCACGAGGAATATCAGTACCGGGTGAAACGTTCAAATGAGTATATTACATTCTGAGCGTGTCAAGGGTACATGAAAGCAAAAAGCTAATTTTAGAAGCACCAAGGGCCGAAAATAGAACTCAAAGTTTCACAAAAATTTTAAAAGTTTATTTGGAGTTAAAGTTATTAGAAACTTTTGTTAAAGTACAAAAACTGTATTTGTTGCCATTGTATTTTCTATTTGTAGTAATTTGACAGAATTAGCCTGTCTCAACACTCATTTTGGATCGCTTTCAAAACGATTTGTGAACTATGTCTCAAAAAACCTCATATTTTGTTATAAGTTACAAGTATCTGTGAATAATGTTAGATATAGACCTACAGATATCTATGGAAACATTTATAAACTGAAAATATACTACTAAATTATTTATCATTTAGGTATTATAGTTACAAATTTAACTAAAAATCCAATGCAGAAGTTCGGAAACTTTAATATTTATTTTATGATTGTCTGCTTTAAATTGTTATGTTACTAATAAAATAATAGCGTAGTTGTTTTCGTAAATTTTCTGATAATATAAGAAATTTTCTAATATTGAAATATAACTTACTTAATAATAAATGTATTTCGTTCAAAACAGTTAGAGAGGTATGAAGGTCCGGGAGCTTACAAGTGGTGAGATAATTCCTTTTAGCAATGAAATGTACAAATTTTCATAGGACCGCTAATGTTGGCTACGGAGCTGAAGAACAACGGGCAGACAAATATGCAACCACGTGTTACCGCGTCTAATTATGCATAGATAAGCTCGGCGCACAGAACACGGGCTTATCAGTATCGGCGTTCAGAGCACGGAGCCATTCAGTGAAACATAATGACAGCTGAATTAAAACAATACAAATACATTACAGCTACATGCAGAAGAATTTATATTCGATAAAATATATAATATTATACAACAATGCAAGAAACTGAACAAGTTACTTACATAGAAATAACTTTTTAACGTGTAGCCTATTGATAAACTAAATTTTTGTAATTTCTCATAATTTTAATAACTTTTTTTTTTTTTAATTTCTATAACAAAAAAGTTATATGTTCTATAACTTAAATCATAAGTAAATCCTTAAATTCGTAGTGACCGTCAGTCAGTGAATTTTTCAGTGACGGGTTTGTGAGGATCAGTCAAAACATAACACAAGTTTTAAATTATTTGTATTGACGTTTCGATATTGTCTTTTGTCATCATCAGGTCCTGTGTATGAATACAAAAAAAAATGTCAAACACAACAGAACAATTATTTGAGCGAACGTGTTTGTGTATGTGAGTGTGTGTGCGCACGCGCGAGTATGTGTGTATCATTGTATATATGAGGGAGATGAGATAGTTTGTTTTAAATCATCAAATGTTTTCTTTAAAGAAAACGAAAAAATTATAATATCAGAGAACTTAATGTATACACTATTAGGCCTACAATTTAAATTACTCATAATGTAATATTATTTTTTAATTAATTATAAAAGCAGTAATCATATGGACTGGTATTACCAAATCATATGATTTGGTATAGATATGTGGACGATATTTTAGCAATTTTTCTAGGTACACGTAGACAATTACAGATCTTTCTTAATTTTATTAACAATTTACACAAAAATATTAGCTTTACCTTAGAATTAGAAGATAATAATAGTATCAATTTTTTAGACCTTACAATAACAAAATGCAATAATAAATTAGACTTCGGTATTTTTCATAAGCCTACACATACAGATATGACAATACACATTACTTCCACACATCCATACTCACATAAATTGGCTGCTTTTCACAGTTTTATCCACAGACTAGTTAGTATTCCGTTATCAGACTCAAATTTCCAATCAGAACTTAACATTATTAAACAAATAGCTGTCAACAATGGTTACCAACCTAGCCTCATAGATCACTTGTTAAACAAAAAATTGTATTCACAAGCTTTAAAACTAGTTTACCCTCCCTCAACACAGATTAAAAGATATCACACTCTCACTTACATAGGTTCTGCTTCTGATAATATTGGTAAATATTTCACGCAAAGGAATGTAAATATAGCTTTTAAGACGCAGTCTTCTTTGGGAAAATATATTAAAAATAATAAGAGTAAAACAGATAAACTGCAAAAGTCTGGTGTATACAAATTATCCTGTGGGTCTTGTAATAAAGTGTATATCGGACAGACAGGTAGATCTTTCGAAAAAAGAATGTATGGTCACAATTATAGTTTTAGATATAATGATGGCAAATCAAATTATGCAAATCACTTGTTAGAAAAAGACCATAGTTATAATGACAATTTTGAAATTTTACATTTATCTGATAAAGGTCCAAAGCTTGATTTATTAGAAACCCTTGAAATTAATAAACACAAATATTTAAATGTATTATTAAATGATCAGTTAGATCTAAATAGCTCGCCTCTGCTTAATTTGTATAAATAGACTTGGTATATGTTATGTTATATATTTGTGTAATGTGTATAAATCTTATTGACACGAGATTACTATCGCTCTCTATACAACAGCACTTGTATTATATTTTATATTCTGTATTGTTTGTACGAAAATTAGTCAGCTTATACCATCTGATGAAGGCACTGTGTTGCCGAAACAGCTGTCATGGTTTTATAATTTTAATAAATTGACGAGTGGAAATCACAAAAACTATTTTATGGTTTTATTTTTTACTATAATTTAAAGTAGTAATCAACAATTAAATATTGGGATTGGTACAGAAAGCGTTTATACGTATACCAGTCAACATATAGCATAGTAAAATATATTATAGCTTAATACAGATTATAGGGATGTTCAATTTTGTACTTATTAAAAGTATTTTTATCATGCTTAACTCACTGCTGGTATTAAAAACACTGTCATTCATTTAGAAAATTGTAAATTCCACAATAACTGTAGAACTTTACAAATTTATATAAGATAATTTACATATTATTATAAACACAGGTTTATGGTAAACCTATCTATCAAGTGAAATTGGATAATACTTATAATCATATTGTTGTAAATTATAGTACAGAGTACTATAGAATATTGTAAAATTATGTATATGTCCACAATCACACCCTCTCTCTCACCCATTCTCCCTCTACCTCTTATTCTCTTTCCCACTCATTCTCGCGCTCCCGATGGTGTAGTGTACTGGAGTGTAGTGTCTTTGTGTGTTCAATGTATAACTGTTTGAAGCTACATCCTGTCTGGCCTATGTAGAATTTTTTTGCTATACACCTCTACCACCACTCCACAACTCCACTACAGTACACCACTTTTGGTAATTCGGTACTCCATTACAGAATCCACCTTTGCAAACCACCTCATTGAAGCAAACCACACATACAAAAACATCGAAAATAACATGGACATTCTACACGTACACACAAAAGCCCGAAAACTAGACACTCTAGAACTGGAAAAAAATACACACACACACGAAAACACATTAAACGACATCCTAAACGAACAGACACAATTCAAATCACACGCATTATTCGAACATATCACACCCCACAGACACAACATTGGTCTTTCAAAAGTCGATACCGTCGCCAACAACAAGACGGACAGTGCTCCCAGCGGCAGCCTGTGAAGAAGCTTTTTAAAAGCGAAAACCGGTTCATGTTATAAGGTAAAACGTTTACGTTTTTACCTATACAAAATTTTGTGTTCCGAGTCGGTAGTGAATTAATTATGTTTAGTTAAGTAACGGACACGTCATGGAAAACGACTAGCGTTTCCCGCGATAAAACAGCTGTGGCAGGTCGTTCCTCTGACCATCCTCCCCACAACACCTGTCCGTCATCATAAACAGCTGAATGAGATCGCAGAGCAAATATATTAACAACAACAGCTGTTGCGAAACATTACATATGACGTACCGGTACGGCCTTACTCCTTTTGCGTATTTTTCCATACTCTTCAAAGGGTTAAAAAGGATTATGCCAATTTTTACGGCGCGCTGTCGCGTTGGCCCATGCAAGCACGGCCTCGCGAATCCTCCCTTCCAGAAACTACCGCTCCTCACATATCACATATACGTTTAAATACACGGAAAAGTGTCAGTTAGTTTAATTATTTTGTTTGCTCTACTCGTTTTATTATAATGGATAAATTCATTGTTCGCTCGCATTGAAAAATATCGGTATGGAGAACCATACATGACTTCCATATTCTAAGATTTATATTTAAAATCATTTTCAGCCAAACAGCCAGGCTGTGTCTTACCTGCCTTTTTATTGCTGTATTAAATGAAAAATATTATATTACATTAAAATGAAAAAATTATAATTTTATTGCCTGGCAACAAAATTATTTTATTTTTAACAATTACTATTGTTTCAAATAGTTTAAATAAATTTTCAAGTACTTTACTCTTGTTAAAACGTAAAAAGTTGCAGGTAAACTACCCCTTCCCCTTAACCGATCTTCACCAAAATCGAATGTCATTGAGACCTCTACAATTCAGGGACGTATGCAAAAAATTATTTGATTCTGTTTGAATTTGCGGCAGTTATCGTTTGCCATAGAAAATACGCTTGATAAAAAACGTTGCAGGTAAACTACCCCTTCCCCTCAACCGATCTTCACCAAAAACAAAAGGTCATGAGTACTCTACAAATCAGAGCTGTATGCAAAACATTATTTGATTCTGTTTGAATTTGCGGCTGTTATCGTTTGCCATAGAAAATACCCTTGTTAAAAAAACGTTGCAGGTAAACTACCCCTTTCCCTCAACCGAACTTCACCAAAGACAATAGGTCTTGAGAACTCTACAATTTAGGGCTGTATGCAAATAATCTTTTGATTCTGTGTGAATTTGCGGCTGTTATCGTTTGCCATAGGAAATACCCTTGTTAAAACATAAAACGTTACAGGTAAACTACCCCTTTCCCTTAACCGATCTTCACCAAAACCAACAGATCTTGAGAATTCTACAATTCAAGGCTGTATGCGAAACATTATTTGATTCTGTTTGAATTTGCGGCTGTTATCGTTTGCCAAACAAACAAAATTACCCTTGCTAAAAAAAAACCGTTGCAGGTAAACTACCCCTTTCCCTCAACCGATCTTCACCAAAAACAATAGGTCGCGAGTACTCTGCAAATCAGGGCTACATGCAAAAAATTATTTGATTCTGTTTGAATTTGCGGCAGTTATCGTTTGCCATAGAAAAAAAATCTACAGACAGACACACAGACAGACAGACAGACAGACAGACAGACACACAGACACTTTTCGGAAAACGACTTTTTTTCATGTTTTGAGTGTAGTAGAATCAGAATCTGCAATAATCTCGAACACGATTTTTTTTGCCATCGCCATACTTCCATTCCTTAAGGAATATGGAAGTAAATATCGGTATGGAGAACCATACATGACTTCCATATTCTAAGATTTATATTTAAAATCATTTTCAGCCAAACAGCCAGGCTGTGTCTTACCTGCCTTTTTATTGCTGTATTAAATGAAAAATATTATATTACATTAAAATGAAAAAATTATAATTTTATTGCCTGGCAACAAAATTATTTTATTTTTAACAATTACCATTGTTTCAAATAGTTTAAATAAATTTTCAAGTACTTTACTCTTGTTAAAACGTAAAAGGTTGCAGGTAAACTACCCCTTCCCCTTAACCGATCTTCACCAAAATCGAAAGTCATTGAGACCTCTACAATTCAGGGACGTATGCAAAAAATTATTTGATTCTGTTTGAATTTGCTGCTGTTATCGTTTGCCATAGAAAATACGCTTGATAAAAAAACGTTGCAGGTAAACTACCCCTTCCCCTTAACCGATCTTCACCAAAAACAATAGGTCTTGAGTACTCTACAAATCAGGGCTGTATGCAAAACATTATTTGATTCTGTTTGAATTTGCGGCTGTTATCGTTTGCCATAGAAAATAAAACGTAAAAGGTTGCAGGTAAACTACCCCTTCCCCTTAACCGATCTTCACCAAAAACAATCGGTCTTGAGTACTCTACAAATCAGGACTGTATGCAGAACATTATTTGATTCTGTGTGAATTTGCGGCTGTTATCGTTTGCCA
This sequence comes from Magicicada septendecula, assembly GCA_034769895.1. NCBI lineage: Eukaryota > Metazoa > Arthropoda > Insecta > Hemiptera > Cicadidae > Magicicada > Magicicada septendecula. The sequence goes on from CM068374.1 coordinate 1,251,229, forward strand.
TATAAAATACCCTTGTTAAAAAAACGTTGCAGGTAAACTACCCCTTTCCCTCAACCGATCTTCACCAAAAACAATAGGTCTTGAGAAATCTACAATTCAGGGCTGTATGCGAAACATTATTTGATTCTGTTTGAATTTGCGGCTGTTATCGTTTGCCAAAAAAAAAAAAAATTTCCCTTGATAAAAAAAACCGTTGCAGGTAAACTACCCCTTCCCCTCAACCGATCTTCACCAAAAACAATAGGTCGCGAGTACTCTACAAATCAGGGCTGTATGCAAAAAATTATTTGATTCTGTTTGAATTTGCGGCAGTTGTCGTTTGCCATAGAAAATACGCATGATAAAAAACGTTGCTGGTAAACTACCCCTTCCCCTCAACCGATCTTCACCAAAAACTATAGGTCTTGAGTACTCTACAAATTAGGGCTGTATGCAGAAAATTATTTGATTCTGTTTGAATTTGCGGCTGTTATCGTTTGCCATAGAAAATACCCTTGTTAAAAAAACGTTGTAGGTAAACTACCCCTTTCCCTTAACCGATCTTCACCAAAAACAATAGGTCTTGAGAACTCTACAATTCAGGGCTGTATGCGAAACATTATTTGATTCTGTTTGAATTTGCGGCTGTTATCGTTTGCCAAACAAACAAAATTTCCCTTGCTAAAAAAAAACCGTTGCAGGTAAACTACCCCTTTCCCTCAACCGAGCTTCACCAAAAACAATAGGTCGCGAGAACTCTGCAAAACCGGGCTGTATGCAAAAAATTATTTGATTCTGTTTGAATTTGCGGCAGTTATCGTTTGCCATAGAAAAAAAATCTACAGACAGACAGACACACAGACACACAGACAGACAGACAGACACACAGACACTTTTCGGAAAACGACTTTTTTTCATGTTTTGAGTGTAGTAGAATCAGAATCTGCAATAATCTCGAACACGATTTTTTTTGCCATCACCATACTTCCATTCCTTAAGGAATATGGAAGTAAAAAGTGATTCGGCTACGACGTCATCAGCAGATAGTGCACCAGGAGGCTCGGATTCAACTACTGCACCTAAGGAAACAAACAAAACTGATTCTGGTGGGCGTTCTTTTCAAAAACAGTGGAAAGACAAATATAAGTGGATTTTATACGACAAGAAGTGTGATAAAGTGTTTTGTTCTGTGTGTAAGGAAACAATTTCCTCCAGTGGACCTTTTGCGAAAAAAACTAAACAAGACGAAGACGTGAAAAAAGCATTCATGGAAGTCGGGTTTTCTTCTTGGAACAAAGCCTTACAAAGTTTCGCTTCTCAGGAAATATCGGTATGGAGACCCACACATGACTTCCATGTTCTAAGACTTATATTTAAAATCATTTACGACATGAAATGTTTCCATATAAACTACTTCTATCCACTTATTGCTACAGCCTTAACCACAGTACTGAGGTCACTAACATATACCACCACACGTTATCGCACTCGATTTTCAATGATGATGGCAGGCGACGGCACTGCCGAAACGTCTGGTTTTGCAGAAAACATTGGACTACGGTCAAACAGCCCAGGAAGGAATTTTAACAACAAACTATTACTTTGTTGCCGATAACGTAGTACACATATATAAATTATCCCCTCCCCCTTAACTATAATTTTCATTTATAGAAAATTACCCCTACTCCGTTCAACTAGCCTCTTCATTTATAGATATTTCATCTACGTTTCTACACTGGATTATTAAGATCTTCTTATCAGGATACTTTATTTATTAAAATTTAGTAGGCCTACATTACTCTTGTTACAACAAAAAATTTTCTGGTAAACTGCCCTTTCCGCGCAACCGATCATCACCAAAAAAATATGACTTGAGTACTCTACAATTCAAGACTGTATGCAAAAAAGTTTTGATTCTGTTTGAATTTGCGGCTGTTATCGTTTGCCATAAAAAAAATCTACAGACACAGACACACAGACAGACAGACACACACACGGACACTTTTAGAAAAATGACTTTTTTCATGTTTTGAGTGAGTCTTCAACAACTCAGGCACATATGTAAAAAATTATTTTATTCTGTTTGAATTTACGGCAGTTATCTTTCGTCATAGAAAAAATTACCCTTGTTAAAACATAAAACGTTCCTGGTAAACTACCCCTTTCCTTAAACCGACCTTCACCAAAAACAATAGGTCTTGAGTACTCTACAGTTCAAGACTGTATGCAAAAACGTATTGGATTCTGTTTGAGTTTGCGGCTGTTATCGTTTGCCATAAAAAAAATCTACAGACACAGACAGACAGACACACACACACACACACAGACACTTAGAAAAATGACTTTTTTCATGTTTTGAGTGTAGTACAATCAAAATCTGCAATTATTACGAACACGATTTTTTTTGCCATCACCATACTTCCATTTCCTTATGGAACATGGAAGTAAATCACCCATGTTAAAACATAAAACGTTGCAGGTAAACTACCCCTTTCTCTTAACTGATCTTCACCAAAATCAATAGGCCATCAATCCTCTACAATTCTGGATGCATGCAAAACATTATTTGATTCTGTTTGAATGTGCGGCAGTTATCGTTCGTCATAGAAACAATTACTCTTCTTAAAGCATTAAAGGTGGCTAGTAAACTACCCCTTTCCCATAACCGATGTTCACCAAAATCAACAGACCTTGAATACTTAACTTCAGGAATTTGTGCAAAAAATTATTTGATTCTCTTATAATATGCGGAAGTTATCTTTCGTCATAAAAATAAAATTACCCTTCGTAGTCCTTCAGTCTTACGACTGGTTTGTACCCTCCCCGCATATACCCGTGGTGCGTGTGGTACTGAGTCTCTCACAGGTATATGGGACCTACAGTTTAACGCCGGATCCGAACGGCATAGTTGGGGAAGGTTTATACTAAGCAGGATACCTCTCGCTGGTTTGGCATTGCCTTGCGAGGGGGAACGGTCGTCTAAATCAGATGGCCCCCGGCGGGAATTGAACCCGCGCCGACAGCGTAGCAGCGCCACACGCTAGCCACTACGCCACGACCGCTCCAAAAAAAAACCTTATAAAACATAAAACGTTGCCGGTAAACTACCCGTTTCCCTTAACCGATCTACACCAAAAACAATAGGTTTTGAGAAATCTACAATTCACTGCTGTATGCGAAAAATTATTTGATTCTGTTTGAAGTTGCGGCTGATATCGTTTGCCATAGAAACAAGTTATCCTTGTTAAAACATAAAACGTTGCCGGTAAACTACCCCTTTCCCTTAACCGATCTTCACCAAAAACAATAGGCCTTGAGAACTCTATAATTCAGTGCTGTATGCGAAACATTATTTGATTCTGTATGAATTTGCAGCTGTTATCGTTTGCCATAGAAAAAAATTACCCTTGATAAAAAAACAATTTGCCGGTAAACTACCCCTTTCCCTTAACCGATCTTCACCAACAACAAAACACCTTGAGTGCTCTACAAATCAGAGCTACATCCTAAAAATTATTTGATTCTGTTTGAATTTGCGGCTGTTATTGTTTGTCATAGAAACAAATCTACAGACAGACACTCACACTCACACTTTTCGAAAAATGACATTTTTTCATGTTTTGAGGGTAGTACAATCAGAATCTGCAATTATCTCGAACACGATTTTATTTGCCATCACCATACTTCCATTTCCTTAGAACATGGATGTGAAATTACCCTTTTAAAACATAAAATGTTGCCGGTAAACTACCCTTTTCTCTTACCCGATCTTCACCAAAATGAAAAGTACTCCATAATCCAGGAAGGTATGCAAGAAAGTATTTGATTCTGTTTGAATTTACGGCAGTTATCGTTCGTCATAAAAAAATTACCCTTGTTAAAACATAAAACGTTGCTGGTAAACTACCCCTTCCCCTTAACCGATCTTCACCAAAAACAGTAGGTCTTGAGTACTCTACAATTCAGGACTGTATGCAAAAACGTATTTGATTCTGTTTGAATTTGCGGCTGTTATTGTTTGCCATAAAAAAATCTACAGACATAGACACACAGACAGTTTCAGAAATATCGCTATGGAGAACCATACATGACTTCCATGTTCTAAGATTTATATTTAAAATCATATTAGAAATGAAATATTTCCATAGAAACTACGTCTTTCTACTTATTGCTTCAGCATTAACCATAGTACTGTGGTCACTAACGTATACCACCTCACGTTTTCGCACTCGATTTTCACTGATGATGGCAGTCGATGGCACTGCCGAAAAGGCTGGTTTTGCAGAAAACATTGGACTACGGCTAAACAGCCCGGGAAGCAATTTTAACAAAAAATTACTTCTTTGTTGCCGATAACGTAGTACACATATAAAAAATTCTCCCCTCCACCTACAACTATAATTTTTAATAATAGAAAATTACCCCCACCCCGTTCACGTAAACTCTTCATTTATAGATATTTCATCTACGTTTCTACAGTGGATTATTATGAGTTTCTTATCACGATACTTTATTTATAAAAATTAAGTACTTTACACATGTTAAATCATAAAATGTTTCAGGTAAACTACCCCTTTCTCTTAACCGATCTTCTCCAAAATCAATAGACATTCAGTCCTCTACAATTTAGTGATGCATGCAAAAAAATATTTGATTCTGTTTGAATGTGCGGCAGTTATCGTTCGTGATGGAAACATTTCTCTTGTTACAACATAAAATGTTGCAGGTAAACTACGCCTTTCCCTTAACCGACCTTCACCAAAATCAACAGACCTTGCGTGCTCTACAACATAGGAAAGAGTGCAAAAAATTATTTGATTGGTTTTGAATTTTCGGCAGTTATGGTTTGTCATTTAAAAACTACCCTTTTTAAAACATAAAACGTTGCTGATAAAATACCCCTTTCCATTAACCGATCTTCAAAAAAATCAACAGACCTTGAGTTCTCTTTAGTTCAAAAGGGTATGCAAAAACGTAGTTGATGCTGTTTGAATTTGCGGCAGTTATCGTTCGTCATATAAAAAATTACCCTCGTTAAAACATAAAATGTTGCCGATAAACTACCCTACTTCCTTAACCGATCTTCACCAAAACAAGCAGGTCTAGAGCACTCTACAATTCAGGGCTGTATGCAAAACATTATTTGGTTCTGTTTGAATTTGCGGCTATTATCGTTTACCATAGAAAAAATTACACTTGATATAAAGCTTTGGTGGTAATCTACCCCTTTCCCTTAACCGATCTTCACCAAAAACAATAGGTCTTGAGTACCCTGTAAATCAGGGCTGTATGCAAAACATTATTTGATTCTGTGTGAATTTGCGGCTGTTATCGTTTGCCATAGAAAAAATCTACATACAGACACACAGACACTCACACAGAGAGACACACAGACACTTTTCGAAAAATGACATTTTCATGTTTTGAGTGTAGTACAATCAGAATCTGCAATAATCTCGAACACGATTTTTTTTGCCATCACCATACTTCCATATCCTTAAGGAACATGGAAGTAAATCACCCTTGTTAAAACATAAAACGTTGCAGGTAAACTACCCCTTTCTCTTAACTGATCTTCACCAAAATCAATAGGCCTTCAACCCTCTACAATTCTGGTATGCATGCAAAACATTATTTGATTCTGTTTGAATGTGCGGCAGTTATCGTTCGTCATAGAAACAATTACTCTTCTTAAAACATTAAAGGTGGCTGGTAAACTACCCCTTCCCCTTAACCGATCTTCACCAAAATTAACAGAACTTGAGTACTTAACACTTCAGGAATTTGTGCAAAAAAAATTTGATTCTCATTTAATATGCGGCAGTTATCTTTCGTCATTAAAATAAAATTACCCTTATAAAACATAAAACGTTGCTGGCAAACTACCCCTTTCCCTTAACCGATCTTCACCAAAAACAATATGTTTTGAGAAATCTACAATGCACTGCTGTATGCGAAACATTATTTGATTCTGTTAGAAGTTGCGGCAGTTATCGTTCGTCATATAAAAAATTAACCTTGTTAAAACATAAAACGTTGCCGGTAAACTACCCCTTTCCCTAAACCGATCTACACCAAAAGCAATAGGTTTTGAGAAATCTACAATTCACTGCTGTATGCGAAACATTATTTGATTCTGTTTGAAGTTGCGGCTGATATCGTTTGCCATAGAAAATACCCTAATTAAAACATAAAATGTTACTGGAAAACTACCCCTTTCCCAAACCGATCTTCACCAAAAACAGTAGGTCTTTAGTACTCAACAAAACAGGGCTGTATGCAAAAACGTATTTGATTCTGTTTAAAATTGCGGCTCTTATCGTTTGCCATAGAAAATACCCTTTTAAAACATAAAACGTTGCCAGTAAACTACCCCTTCCCCTTATCCGATCTTTACCAAAATCAACAGATCTTGAGAACTCTACAGTTGAGGGCTGTATGCGAAACATTATTTGATTCTGTTTGAATTTACGGCTGTTATCGTTTGCCAAACAAACAAAATTACCTTGATGAAAAAAACCGTTGCAGGTAAACTACCCCTTTCCCTCAACCGATCTTTACCAAGAACAAGAGGTCCTGAGTACTCCAAAAATCAGGGCTATATGCAAGAAATTATATGAGTCTGTTTGAATTTGCGGCTGTTATCGTTTACCATAGAAAAAAATCTACAGACACACAGAGAGACACACAGACACACACAGACACTTTTCGAAAAACGACTTTTTTCATGTTTTGAGAGTGGTACAATCAGAATCTGCAATAATTCGAACACGATTTTTTTGCCATCACCATACTTCCATTTCCTTAAGGAACATGGAAGTAAAATGACTTTTTTCATGTTTTGAGTGTAGTACAATCAGAATCTGCAATTATCTCGAACACGATTTTTTTTGCCATCACCATACTTCCATTTCCTTATGGAACATGGAAGTAAATCACCCTTGTTAAAACATAAAACGTTGCAGGTAAACTACCCCTTTCTCTTAACTGATCTTCTCCAAAATCAATAGGCCTTCAACCCACTACAATTTCTGGTATGCATGCAAAACATTATTTGATTCTGTTTGAATGTGCGGCAGTTATCGTTCGTCATAGAAACAATTACTCTTCTTAAAACATTAAAGGTGGCTGGTAAACTACCCCTTTCCCTTAAACGATCTTCACCAAAATTAACAGACCTTGAATACTTAAAACTTCAGGAATTTGTGCAAAAAATTATTTGATTCTTATTTAATATGCGGCAGTTATCTTTCGTCATTAAAATAAAATTACCCTTATAAAACATAAAACGTTGCTGGTAAACTACCAATTTCCCTTAACCGATCTTCACCAAAGACAATAGGTTTTGAAAAATCTACAATTCACTGCTGTATGTAAATAATCACTTGATTCTGTTTGAATTTGCTGCTGTTATCGTTTGCCATAGAAACAAGTTACCCTTGTTAAAACATAAAAGTTGCCGGTAAACTACCCCTTTCCCTTAACCGATCTTCACCAAAAACAACAGGTCTTGAGAGCTCTACAATTTAGGGCTGTATGCAAATAATCACTTGATTCTGTTAGAATTTGCGGCTGTTATCGTTTGCCATATAAAATACCCTAATTAAAACATAAAACGTTGCCGGTAAACTACCCCTTTCCCTTAACCGATATTCACCAAAAACCATAGGTCTTGAGATCTCTACAATTCACTGCTGTATGCGAAACATTATTTGATTCTGTTTGAAGTTGCGGCTGATATCGTTTGCCATAGAAACAAGTTACCCTTGTTAAAACATAAAACGTTGCCGGTAAACTACCCCTTTCCCTTAACCGATCTTCACCAAAAACAATAGGCCTTGAGAACTCTACAATTCAGTACTGTATGCGAAACATTATTTGATTCTGTATAAATTTGCCGCTGTTATCGTTTGCCATAGTAAACAATTACCGTTGATTAAAAAAAACCGTTGCAGGTAAACTACCCCTTCCCCTTAACCGATCTTCACCAAAAAACAATAGGTCTTGAGTACTCTACAAATCAGGGCTGTATGCAAAAAATTATTTGAGTCTGTTTGAATTTGCGGCTGTTATCGTTTGCCATAGACGAAATCAACAGACAGACACATAGACACACAGACAGACAGACACACTTTTCCAAAAATGACTTTTTTCATGTTTTGAGTGTAGTACAATCAGAATCTTCAATAATCTCGAACACGATTTTTTTTTACCATCACCATACTTTCATTTCCTTAAGGAACATGGAAGTAATATATCGGTATGGAGAACCATACATGACTTCCATATTCTAAGACTTATATTTAAAATCATTTTCACCCAAACAGCCAGGCTGTGTCTTACCTGCCTTTTTATTGCTGTATTAAATGAAAAATATTATATTACATTAAAATGATAAAATTATAATTTTATTGCCTGGCAACAAAATTATTTTATTTTTAACAATTACCATTGTTTCAAAAAGTTTAAATAAATTTTCAAGTACTTTACTCTGGTTAAAACGTAAAAGGTTGCTGGTAAACTACCCCTTCCCCTTAACCGATCTTCACCAAAATAGAAACTCGTTGAGACCTCTACAATTCAGGGACGTATGCAAAAAATTATTTGATTCTGTTTTAATTTGCGGCTGTTATCGTTTGCCATAGAAAATACGCTTGATAAAAAAACGTTGCAGGTAAACTACCCCTTCCCCTCAACCGATCTTCACCAAAAACAAAAGGTCTTGAGTACACTACAAAACAGGGCTGTATGCAAAACATTATTTGATTCTGTTTGAATTTGCGGCTGTTATCGTTTGCCATAGAAAATACCCTTGTTAAAAAAACGTTGCAGGTAAACTACCCCTTTCCCTCAACCGATTTTAACCAAAAACAACAGGTCTTGAGAACTCTACAATTTAGGGCTGTATGCAAATAATCTTTTGATTCTGTTTGAATTTGCGGCTGTTATCGTTTGCCATAGGAAATACCCTTGTTAAAACATAAAACGTTACAGGTAAACTACCCCTTTCACTTAACCGATCTTCACCAAAAACAATAGGTCTTGAGTACTCTACAAAGCAGGGCTGTATGCAAAACATTATTTGATTCTGTTTGAATTTGCGGCTGTTATCGTTTGCCATAGGAAATAACCTTGTTAAAAAAACGTTGCAGGTAAACTACCCCTTTCCCTCAACCGAACTTCACCAAAAACAATAGGACTTGAGACCTCTACAATTTAGGGCTGTATGCAAATAATCTTTTGATTCTGTTTGAATTTGCGGCTGTTATCGTTTGCCATAGGAAATACCCTTGTTAAAACATAAAACGTTAGAGGTAAACTACCCCTTTCCCTTAACCGATCTTCACCAAAATCAACAGATCTTGAGAACTCTACAATTCAGGGCTGTATGCGAAACATTATTTGATTCTGTTTGAATTTACGGCTGTTATCGTTTGCCAAACAAACAAAATTACCCTTGCTAAAAAAAAACCGTTGCTGGTAAACTACCCCTTTCCCTCAACCGATCTTTACCAAAAACAATAGGTCGCGAGTACTCTGAAAATCAGGGCTGCATGCAAAAAATTATTTGATTCTGTTTGAATTTGCGGCAGTTATCGTTTGCCATAGAAACAAAATCTACAGACACACACAGACAGACAGACAGACACACACACAGACACTTTTCGGAAAACGACTTTTTTTCATGTTTTGAGTGTAGTAGAATCAGAATCTGCAATAATCTCGAACACGATTTTTTTTGCCATCACCATACTTCCATTCCTTAAGGAATATGGAAGTAAATATGGGTATGGAGAACCATACATGACTTCCATATTCTAAGATTTATATTTAAAATCATTTTCAGCCAAACAGCCAGGCTGTGTCTTACCTGCCTTTTTATTGCTGTATTAAATGAAAAATATTATATTACATTAAAATGAAAAAATTATAATTTTATTGTCTGGCAACAAAATTATTTTATTTTTAACAATTACCATTGTTTCAAAAAGTTTAAATAAATTTTCAAGTACTTTACTCTTGTTAAAACGTAAAAGTTTGCAGGTAAACTACCCCTTCCCCTTAACCGATCTTCACCAAAATCGAAAGTCATTGAGACCTCTACAATTCAGGGACGTATGTAAAAAATTATTTGATTCTGTTTGAATTTGCGGCTGTTATCGTTTGCCATAGAAAATACGCTTGATAAAAAAACGTTGCAGGTAAACTACCCCTTCCCCTTAACCGATCTTCACCAAAAACAACAGGTCTTGAGTACTCTACAAATCAGGGCTGTATGCAAAACATTATTTGATTCTGTTTGAATTTGCGGCTGTTATCGTTTGCCATAGAAAATACCCTTGTAAAAACATAAAACGTTACAGGTAAACTACCCCTTTCCCTTAACCGATCTTCACCAAAAACAACAGGTCTTGAGTACTCTACAAATCAGGGCTGTATGGAAAACATTATTTGATTCTGTTTGAATTTGAGGCTGTTATCGTTTGCCATAGAAAATACACTTGTTAAAAAAACGTTGCTGGTAAACTACCCCTTTCCCTCAACCGATCTTCACCAAAAACAATAGGTCTTGAGAACTCTACAATTTAGGGCGGTATGCAAATAATCTTTTGATTCTGTTTGAATTTGCGGCTGTTATCGTTTGCCATAGGAAATACCTTTGTTAAAACATAAAACGTTAAAGGTAAACTACCCCTTTCCCTTAACCGATCTTCACCAAAAACAATAGGTTTGAGAACTCTACAATTTAGGGTTGTATGCAAATAATCTTTTGATTCTGTTTGAATTTGCGGCTGTTATCGTTTGCCATAGGAAATACCCTTGTTAAAACGTAAAACGTTACCGGTAAACTACCCCTTTCCCTTAACCGATCTTCACCAAAATCAACAGATCTTGAGACCACTACAATTCAGGGCTGTATGCGAAACATTATTTGATTCTGTTTGAATTTGCGGCTGTTATCGTTTGCCAAACAAACAAAATTACCCTTGCTAAAAAAAAACCGTTGCCGGTAAACTACCCCTTTCCCTCAACCGATCTTCACCAAAAACAATAGGTCGCGAGTACTCTGCAAATCAGGGCTGCATGCAAATAATTATTTGATTCTGTTTGAATTTGCGGCAGTTATCGTTTGCCATAGAAAAAAAATCTACAGACAGATAGACAGACAGACAGAGACAGACAGACAGACACACACACACACACAGACACTTTTCGGAAAACGACTTTTTTTCATGTTTTGAGTGTAGTAGAATCAGAATCTGCAATAATCTCGAACACGATTTTTTTTGCCATCACAATACTTCCATTCCTTAAGGAATATGGAAGTAAAATCGGTATGGAGAACCATACATGACTTCCATATTCTAAGATTTATATTTAAAATCATTTTCGAAACGAAATATTACCATAGAAACTACTTCTTTCTACTTACTGCGTCAGCCGTAACCACAGTACCGTGGTCACTAACGTACACCACCTCACGTTATCGCACTCGATTTTCACTGATGATGGAAGTCGATGGCATTGCCGAAACGTCTGGTTTTGTAGAAAACATTGGACTACGGCCAAATATCCCGGGAAGGAATTTTAACAAAAACTACTTCTTTGTTGCCGATAACGTTGTACACATATATATAAAAAATATGCATAAAATTAACGGCTTGTATAAGTTAATAATTGATCTCCATTAAGTAGTGTTCAACTTTCCAAAGTTTTATTATTATGATGTCCGTAATTAAAACATCAGAGCAGGTTTAGTGTGTATGAGGGTATACCGTGGACAAAAATTTTCAACATTTCCTATTGGGCGTTGCTTAGAGTAAAGCTGCGAATCTACAGTGTATGTTTCACAGAACAAACACGCGAAAAGAAGGAGCGCTCCGAAGTCACTCATGGACCCTCAGCATCTTGCAGAGGGTTCATTCCCTAAAGACGAAAAGTCTGTCTATGAATCATTCCTCTGTAAACACGTGCAGTTACACTGGCCAGCGATCCACAGGAAGCAAATCGCTATCCACGCTGGACACTTTTTCGGCTTGCACGCGTTATGTTATTATGGGCTTCGGCACTTACCATTTAAAAAGCGTGCAAATGTAAGAAAATAAACATGAGTGAGGCCTGAAATAAAGCGAATTGTGTGTGTGAGTGTGTGTGTGTGTGTGTCTTCCCTGTTTTTTATTGAGGTAGTCATAATAATAAAATGGAAACGTAAACATTACATAACTGAGATATGCTTGCCTGCTACGAATTATATATTATTTTATACATATATACTAACGCATACATGATTTACATTAAAATGAAAAAATTAATATTTTATTGCCTGGCAACAAAATTATTTTATTTTTAGCACTTACCATTGTTTCAAAAAGTTTAAATGAATTTTCAAGTACTTTACTGTTGTTAAAACGTAAAAGGTTGCTGGTAAACTACCCCTTCCCCTTAACCGACCTTCACCAAAATCGAAAGTCCTTGAGATTTCTACAATTTAGGGCTGTATGCAAATAATCTTTTGATTCTGTTTGAATTTGCGGCTGTTACCGTTTGCCATAGAAAATACCCTTGTTAAAACATAAAACGTTGCTGGTAAACTACCCCTTTTCCTTAACCGATCGTCACCAAAATCAACAGGTCTTGAGAACTCAACAATTCAAGGCTGTATGCAATACATTATTTAATTCTGTTTGAATTTGCGGCTGTTATCGTTTGCCAAAAAAAAATTACCCTTGATAAAAAAAAACCGTTGCTGGTAAACTACCCCTTTCCCTCAACCGATCTTCACCAAAAACAACAGGTCGTGAGTACTCTACAAATCAGGGCTGTATGCAAAAACCTATTTGATTCTGTTTGAATTTGCGGCTGTTATCGTTTGCCATAAAAAAAAATCTACACACACACACACACACACACACACACACACACACACACACACACACACACACACACACACACACACACACACACACATACTTTTCGAAAAACGACTTTTGTTCATGTTTTGAGTGTAGTACAATCAGAATCTGCAATAATCTCGATCACGATTTTTTTTGCCATCACCATACTTCCATTTCCTTAAGGAATATGGAAGTAAAAATGACTTTTTTCATGTTTTGAGTGTAGTACAATCAGAATCTGCTATTATCTCGAACACGATTTTTTTTTGCCATCACCATACTTCCATTTCCTTATGGAACATGGAAGCAAATCACCCTTGTAAAAACATAAAACATTGCAGGTAAACTACCCCTTTCCCTTAACTGATCTTTACAAAAATCAATAGGCCTTCAACCCTCTACAATTCTGGTATGCATGCAAAACATTATTTGGTTCTGTTTGAATGTGCGGCAGTTATCGTTCGTCATAGAAACTATTACTCTTCTTAAAACATTAAAGGTGGCTGGTAAACTACCCCTTTCTCTTAACCGATCTTCACCAAAATTAACAGAACTTGAGTACTCAAAACTTCAGGAAATTGTGCAAAAAATTATTTGATTCTCTTTTAATATGCAGCAGTTATCTTTCGTCATTCAAATAAAATTACCCTTATAAAACATAAAACGTTGCTGGTAAACTACCCCTTTCCCTTCACCGATCTACACCAAAAACAATAGGTTTTGAGAAATCTACAATTCACTGCTGTATGCGAAACATTATTTGATTCTGTTAGAAGTTGCGGCAGTTATCGTTCCTCATAGAAAAAATTAACCTTGGTAAAACATAAAACATTGCCGGTAAACTACCCCTTTCCCTTAACCGATCCACACCAAAAACAATAGGTTTTGAGAAATCTACAATTCACTGCTGTATGCGAAACATTATTTGATTCTGTTTGAAGTTGCGGCTGATATCGTTTGCCATAGAAACAAGTTACCCTTGTTAAAACATAAAACGTTGCCGGTAAACTACCCCTTTCCCTTAACCGATCTTCACCAAAAACAATAGGCCTTGAGAACTCTACAATTCAGTGCTGTATGCGAAACATTATTTGATTCTGTATGAATTTGCGGCTGTTATCGTTTACCATAGGAAAATATCGGTATGGAGAACTATACATGACTTCCATGTTCTAAGATTTATATTTAAAATCACTTACGAAAAGAAATGTTTCCACAGACAATACTTCTTTCCAGTTATTGCTTCAGCCTTAACCACAGTACTGTGGTCACTAACGTATACCACCACACGTTATCGTACTCGATTTTCACTGATGATGGGAGTCAACGGCACTGCCGAAACGTTTGGTTTTGCAGAAAACATTCGACTACGGCCAAACAGCCAGGGAAGGAATTTTAACAACAAACTACTACTGTGTTGCCGATAACGTAGTACACATAAAAATTATCCCCTCCTCCTTCAACTATATATTTTCATTTATAGACAATTACACCCACCCCGTGCAATTAGCCTCTTCATTTATAGATATTTCATCTACGTTTCTGCAGTGGATTATTAAGATCTTCTCATCAGGATACTTTATTTATCATAATTAAATACTTTACTCTTGTTACAACAAAAAATGTTTCTGGTAAACTGCCCTTTCTCCGTAACCGATCTTCACCAAAATCAATAGGCCTTGAGTCTTCTACAACTCAGGCACACGTGTAAAAAATTATTTGATTCTGTTTGAATGTGCGGCAGTTATCGTTCATCATAGAAACAATTACTCTTGTTTAAACATTAAAGGTGACTGGTAAACTACCCCTTTCCCTTAACCGATCTTCACCGAAATTAATATGCCTTCAGATCTTTACAATTCAGGAAGGTATGCAAAACATTATTTGATTTTCTTTGAATTTACGTCAGTTGTCGTTTGTCATATAAAAAATTACCCTTGTTAAAACATAAAATGTGGCAGGTAAACTACCCCTTCCCCTATCCGATCTTCACCAAAACAACAGGTCTTGAGAACTATACAATTCAGGGCTGTACGCGAAACATTATTTGATTCTGTATGAATTTTCGACAGTTATCGTTCGCCATAGAAAAAATTCTACATACAGACACACACACAGACGCTTTTCGGAAAATGACTTTTCTTCATGTTTTGAGGGTAGTACAATCAGAATCAGCCTTTATCTCGAACATGATTTTTTCGTGATCACCATACTTCCATTTCCTTACGAAACACGGAAGTAAAAAACAGGTTAAGACTAAACAATATTCTATCTTTAAACTGTTTGTAAAACGTGTGATAACATCCTGAAATCAATCCCAATAAAATAAACTAAAATAGCACGATAAAAATAGGTGTTATTGAAACATTATTTAGAAGATACTTATTGACTGAATTGATTTTCCTATATTTCATATATCAAACATATACGCAAATGCTGTATAACAGAACGGTTTGTATATTTAAATAAAGATTTATTCGATTCTGTTTGAATTTACGGCAGTTATCGTTCATGAAAAAATTTCTCCTGTTACAACATAAAATGTTGCTGGTAAACTACGCTTTTCCCTTAACCGATCTTAACCAAAATCAACCGGCCTTGAGGTCTCTACAATATAGGGGTGTATGCAAAAACTTATTTGATTATGTTTGAATTTACGGCAGTTATCGTTCGTCATATAAACAATCACTCTTGTTAACTCTTGTTAAAACATTAAAGGTGGCAGGTAAACTACCCCTTTCCCTTCACCGATCTTTACCAAAATTATTAGGCCTTCAGCTCTTTATAATTCAGGAACGTATGCAAAAAATTATTTGATTCTCTTTGCATTTACGGCAGTTATCGTTCGTCATAGAAAAAAATACCCTTGTTAAAACATAAAATGTTGCTGGTAAACTACCCCTTTCCCTTAACCGATCTTCACCAAAAACAATAGGTCTTGAGTAGTCTACAAATAAGGGCTGTAAGCAAAATATTATTTGTTTCTGTTTGTTATTTGCGGCTGTTATGGTTTGCCATAGAAAATACCCTTGTTAAAACATAAAACGTTGACGGTAAACTACCCCTTCCCCTTAACCGATCTTCACCAAAAACAATGGATCTTGAGTACTCTACAAATAAGGGATGTATGCAAAACATTATTTGATTCTGTTTGAATTTTCGGCTATTATTGTTTACCATAGAAAAAGTAAAAATTACCCTTGTGAAACGTCCCCCTGAATTTTTTATAAAATTTTTGTTAAGTTTATTTTTTTTATTTTTTTGGTTTCTCTTTTTTTTCTCAGGGGTCGTTACTTAATTATTAAAACTAGACCTGCAGTCTAGACGGAAGAAAAATTGAGTTGAGCCCATCGTGACGGGAATGCAATAAAACACTTGCAAACGATAACAGCTTTTATTAGTGTTCTCTTGTTATAATAATCACACCTTTATTACAATATGCACGGCTATATTTTCCACTATCATTAATAAACGTGCATCTCTCCAATATTGAATAACAATTGGCAATATTAACAAAGAATTAATTTTGAATATAATTAATCAACAAAAAATTATTCAAACACATTTAAGTGTATTGCCTTCACATAAGCTGACATCACTAAGTATTAACCTTTATTCACATGACTTTTCTAAATAAGTTCTAATAAACAATTACTAAAGGTTGAATCTGCAGAAACTTTATGAATTAAACTGACCCTCAAACAATGATACATCATGCCCAACAAGAACATGTAATATGCCGTTTTATACTTGCCAAATAAAATATTTCTCTTTTCCTTTTAAAATAAATTATGCATCACAGGATTAATACATGTATATATAGATATATATATCTTGATACTATCACCATGCCTTACACACACCAGTTGCCCGCTTAAAAATTTTTAAGGTGTCATACTACAAGAATTATACTGGCTCAATTCTGTAACAGCCCCTAATAAGGACCTGTACCCACAAGAAGATTTAGGAAGGAACTACTCCATAGTTATTATCAATGCGTTAAGTACAAGTTGTTAATGGCATTTTATCTTCATAAAAAACAGTTAATTAAACTGCCCAACTACCAGTTTTAAATTATGCTAGGTCACTAATCACGACAAAGGCAAATGGTGTGCTATAAAACATAGCACAGTAATTGACATTCTTCAACAGGTAGATTCTTTAACTCTTTAATAAGTCCACCGGACACGCTATAATAGACAGTTGGTCATTGAACATCTAAAATTACGGTTGTGAAGATGTCTTTCATTTCATGTTTTAACTGCAATAGGTTGCTGTTTCTTTTTGTGTTTTGTGGATTAAAATACAGCACCACCTGTGCTTAGACGATTTGTTGTTACCCAGAATGCGCGCTGATGTTTACTGGGGTGTAACCACTGGTGTCTCCGAAATTCTGTGCTTCGTTTCTTCCTTAGGGCAGTCATTTTGGGCTGGCAGTGTGGGGATTTCTCGAGGTCTGACGGCATTGGGGTGGTGCTGCGATAGTCTGCAGATGACGACCGATGTTCTGTCCCCATCTTCGTTTTCCCCTTTTCCATCTCGGCTAGGTGGGAACCCTGGAAAACATTTTATTTGTAAGTAGCCGTTACGAAAAAATACCCTCACACAATTCTTTCTCGCCCCGGTAAGCACAGATCACAGACACACTCACTGTCACAATTCCATTCCGAAAATTAAGTGTCAACATAAATATTACTCCACACAATTTCTCTTTAAATTATCCACTTTTAGAATTGAATTATTTTTAACCTTAAATATTTATTACTTTACACTGGAATATAGTTGTAACGGCAAGTTCTATTTAATTTTCATGCAAGCAAAGGCAAGTCGGCAACGTGCTCTTAACCATCCCAGACGCAACACACGCAAAAAACACACACACAAAAAAGACGTACATATATCATAATATAATACCCCCGCAAGAGCTTAGTTAATTAATATTAAAGCAACACTTTGGCTCACCTGAAACTCTTTAAATGATCACGAACTCAGTTCAAAAGATAAATCTTAATTCATAACGCCGCCAGACCAGTGTCCCGTTTGAATGCAAAAGAAGAAATGAGGGCGAATGTCGATACCTACGATCCCACGCCAACAGAAAATTCACAAATCAGCTGAATGGCGCGGCATGCTTGATTACGTACACGCACAATTATCGCCACGTCACGGTCAAGGTTAAACGATACAGTGAAGCCGTGGCTGCACAAGCAACCCTTGAACCCGTTATACAGACGGCACTGTAGCCGCGACGTATGCCGAATAATTTAAGCTTAAATACTTCGGCACACTTGGAGTAGTAAAATATCGGTATGGAGAACCATACATGACTTCCATGTTCTAAGATTTATATTTAAAATCATATTCGAAATGAAATATTTCCATAGAAACTACGTCTTTATACTTATTGCTTCAGCATTAACCACAGTACTGTGGTCACTAACGTATACCACCTCACGTTTTCGCACTCGATTTTCACTGATGATGGCAGTCGATGGCACTGCCGAAAAGTCTGGTTTTGCAGAAAAAATTGGACTACTGCAAAACAGCCGAGGAAGCAATTTTAACAAAAAACTACTTCTTTGTTGCCGATAACGTAGTACACATATAAAAAATTCTCCCATTCATCTTCAACTAAAATTTTTAATTATAGAAAATTACCCCCACCCCGTTCACCTAACCTCTTCATTTATAGATATTTCATCTACGTTTCTACAGTGGATTATTATGAGCTTCTTATCAGGATACTTTATTTATAAAAATTAAGTACTTTACTCTTGTCAAATCATAAAATGTTTCAGGTAAACAACCCCTTTCTCTTAACCGATCTTCTCCAAAATCAACAGACCTTCCGTCCTCTACAATTCAGGGATGCATGTAAAAAAATATTTGATTCTGTTTGAATGTGCGGCAGTTATCGTTCGTCATGGAAACATTTCTCTTGTTACAACATAAAATGTTGCAGGTAAACTACCCCTTTCTCGTAACCGATCTTCACCAAAATCAACAGACCTTGAGCTCTCTGCAATTCAGGAAAGTGTGCAAAACATTATTTGATTATCTTTGAATTTTCAGCAGTTATCTTTCGTCATAAAAAAATTATCCTTGTTAAAACATAAAATGTTGCAGGTAAACTACCCTATTCCCTTAACCATTCCTCACCAAAATCAACAGACCTTGAGCTCTGCAACTCAGGAAAGTGTGCAAAAAATTATTTGATTCTCTTTGAATTTTCGGCAGTTATCGTTAGTCATAAAAAAATTACCCTTTTTAAAACATAAAACGTTGCTGATAAACTACCCCTTCCCTTAACCGATCTTCAACAAAATCAACAGAACTAAAGTTCTCTTTAGTTCAAAAAGGTATGCAAAAACGTAGTTCATTCTGTTTGAATGTACGGCAGTTATCGTTCATCATAAAAAAAAATTACCCTTGTTAAAACATAAAACGTTGCTGATAAACTACCCCTTCCCTTAACCGATCTTCAACAAAATCAACACACCTTGAGTTCTCTTTAGTTCAAAAAGGTATGCAAAACGTAGTTGATTCTGTTTGAATGTACGGCAGTTATCGTTCATCATAAAAAAAAATTACCCTTGTTAAAACATAAAATGTTGCCGGTAAACTACCCTACTCCCTTCACCGATCTTCAACAAAACCAACCGGTCTTGAGAACTCTACAATACAGGGCTGTATGCAAAATAATATATGATTCTGTTTGAATTTGCGGCTGTTATCATTTGCCATAGAAAATACCCTTGATAAAACAAAAAACGTGGCTGGTAAACTACCCCTTCCCCTTAACCGATCTTCACCAAAAACAATAGGTTTTTAGTACTCGCCAAAAAAGAGCTGTATGCAAAAACTTATTTGATTCTGTTTGAATTTGCGGCTCTTATCGTTTGCCATAGAAAATACCCTTTTAAAACATAAAATGTTGAGGGTAAACTACCCCTTCCCCTTAACCGATCTTCACCAACAGCAACAGGTATTGAGAACTCTACAATACAGGGTTGTATGCAAAACATCATTTGATTCTGTTTGAATTTGCGGCTGTTATCGTTTGCCAAACAAACAAAATTACCCTTGATAAAAAAAAACCGTTGCTGGTAAACTACCCCTTTCCCTCAACCGATCTTCACCAAAAACCATAGGTCGTGAGTACTCCACAAATCAGGGCTGTATGCAAAACATTATTTGATTCTGTTTGAATTTGCGGCTGTTATCATTTGCCATAGAAAAACAATCTAGACACAGACACACAGACACTTTTCGAAAAATGACTTTTTTTCATGTTTTGAGTGTAGTACAATCATATTCTGCAATAATCTCGAACACGATTTTTTTTGCCATCACCATACTTCCATTTCCTTAAGGAACATGAAAGTAAATATCGGTATGGAGAACCATACATGACTTCCATGTTCTAAGATTTATATTTAAAATCATATTCGAAATGAAATATTTCCATAGAAACTACGTCTTTCTACTTATTGCTTCAGCATTAACCACAGTACTGTGGTCACTAACGTATACCACCTCACGTTTTCGCACTCGATTTTCACCGATGATGGCAGTCGATGGCACTGCCGAAAAGTCTGGTTTTCAGAAAACATTGGACTACGGCTAAAGAGCCCGGGAAGCAGTTTTAACAAAAAACTACTTCTTTGTTGGCGATAACGTAGTACACATACAAAAAATTCTCCCCTCCATCTTCAACTATAATTTTTAATAATAGAAAATTACCCCCACCCCGTTCACCTAACTTCTTCATTTATAGATATTTCATCTACGTTTCTACAGTGGATTACTATGAGCTTCTTATCAGGATACTTTATTTATAAAAATTAAGTACTTTACTCTTGCAAAATCATAAAATGTTTCAGATAAACTACCCCTTCCTCTTAACAGATCTTCTCCAAAATCACCAGACCTTCCGTCCTCTGCAATTCAGGGAAGCATGCAAAAAAATATTTGATTCTGTTTGAATGTGCGGCAGTTATCGTTCGTCATGGAAACATTTCTCTTGTTACAACATAAAATGTTGCAGGTAAACTACCCCTTCCCCTTTACTGATCTTCACCAAAATCAATAGACCTTGAGCTCTCTGCAACTCAGGAAAGGGTGCAAAAAATTATTTGATTCTCGTTGAATTTTCAGCAGTTATCGTTCGTCAAAAAAAATTACCCTTTTTAAAACATAAAACGTTGCTGATAAACAACCCCTTCCCTCAACCGATCTTCAACAAAATCAACAGACCTTGAGTTCTCTTCAGTTCAAAAAGGTATGCAAAAACCTAGTTGATTCTGTGTGAATGTACGGCAGTTATCGTTCGTCATATAAAAAATTACCCTTGTTAAAACATAAAATGTTGCTGGTAAACTACCCCTTTCCCTTAACCGATCTTCACCAACACCAAAAGGTATTGAGAACTCTACAATACAGGGCTGTATGCAAAACATCATTTGATTCTGTTTGAATTTGCGGCTGTTATCGTTTACTATAGAAAAAAATTACCGTTGATAAAAAACCGTTGCTGGTAAACTACCCCTTTCCCTTAACCGAACTTCACCAAAAACGACAGGTCTTGGGTACGCTACAATTCAGGCCTGTATGCAAACAATTATTTGATTCTGTTTGAATTTGCGGCTGTTATCGTTTGCCATAGCAAACACCCTTGATAAAACATAAAACGTTGCTGGTAAACTACCCTATTCCATTAACCGATCTTCACCAAAACAATAGGTCTTGAGAACTCTACAATTCAGGGCTGTATGCAAAACATTAGTATATTCTGTTTTAATGTACGGCAGTTATCGTTCGTCATAGAATAAATACTCTTGTTAAAACATACAACGTTGCAGGTAAACTACCCCTTTCCCTTAACTGATCTTCAACAAAATCAACAAACCTTGAGTTCTGTATAATTCAAAAAGGTATGCAGAAGAGTAGTTGATTCTGTTTTAATGTACGGCAGTTATCGTTTGTCAAAATAAAAATTACCCTTGATAAAACATAAAATGTTGCTGGTAAACAACCCTATTCCCTTAACCGATCTTCACCAAAACCAACAGGTCTTGAGAACTCTACATTTCAGGGCTGTATGCAAAATATTATATGATTCTGTTTGAATTTGCGGCTGTTATTGTTTGCCATATAAAATACCCTTGATAAAACAAAAAACGTGTCTGGTAAACTACACCTTCCCCTTAACCGATCTTCACCAAAAACAATAGGTCTTTAGTACTCAACAAAACAGGACTGTTTGCAAAAACGTATTTGATTCTGTTTGAATTTGCGGCTCTTATCGTTTGCCATAGAAAATACCCTTTTAAAACATAAAACGTTGCAGGTAAACCACCCCTTTCCCTTAACAAATCTTCACCAACACCAATAGGTATTGAGAACTCTACAATATAGGGCTGTATGCAAAATAGTATATGATTTTGTTGAAATTTGCTGCTGTTATCGTTTGCCATACAAAATACCCTTGATAAAACAAAAAACGTGGCTGGTAAACTACCCCTTCCCCTTAACCGATCTTCACCAAAAACAATAGGTCTTTAATACTCAAGAAATTAGGGCTGTATGCAAAAACTTATTTGATTCTGTTTGAATTTGCGGCTTTTATCGTTTGCCATAGAAAATACCCTTTGAAACATAAAACGTTGCTGGTAAACTACCCCTTTTCCTTAACCGATCTTCACCAAAAACAAAAGATCTTGAGAACTCCACAATTCAGGGCAGTATGCAAAACATTATTTGATTATGTTTGAATTTGCGGCTGTTATCGTATGCCATAGAAAATACCCTTGTTAAAACATAAAACGTTGCCGGTAAACTACCCCTTTCCCTTAACCGATCTTTACCAAAATCAACAGATCGTGAGAACTCTACAACTCAGGGCGGTATGCGAAACATTATTTGATTCTGTTTGAATTTGCGGCTGTTACCGTTTGCCAAACAAACAAAATTACCCTTGATAAAAAAAACCGTTGCTGGTAAACTACCCCTTTCCTTTAACCGATCTTCACCAAAAACAGTAGGTCGCGAGTACTCTACTAATCAGGGCTGTATGTAAAAAATTATTTTATTCTGTTTGAATTTGCAGCTGTTATCGTTTGCCATAGAAAAAAATCTACAGACACACACACGCAGACAGACACACAGACACACAGACACTTTTCGAAAAATGACTTTTTTTTATGTTTTAAGTGTAGTACAATCATATTCTTCAATAATCTCGAACACGATTTTTTTTGCCATCACCATACTTCCATTTCCTTAAGGAACATGGAAGTAAAATCGGTATGGAGAACCATACATGACTTCCATGTTCTAAGATTTATATTTAAAATAATTTACGAAATGAAATGTTTCCATAGAAAGTACCTCTTTCCACTTATTGCTTCAGCCTTAACCACAGTACTGTGGTCACTAACGTAGACCACCACACGTTATCGCACTCGTTTTTCACTGATGATGGCAGTCGACGGCACTGCCGAAACTTTTTTTTGCAGAAAACATTGGACTACGGCCAAGCAGCCCGGGAAGGAATTTTAACAACAAACTACTTCTTTGTTGCCTATAACGTAGTACACATATAAAAATTATCCCCTCCCCCTTCAACCATAATTTTCATTTATAGAAAATTACCCCCACCCCGTTCAAATAACCTCTTCATTTATAGATATTTCATCTACGTTTCTACAGTGGATTATTATGAGCTTCTTATCAGGATACTTTATTTATAAAAATTAAGTACTTTACTCTTGTCAAATCATAAAATGTTTCAGGTAAACAACCCCTTTCTCTTAACCGATCTTCTCCAAAATCAACAGACCTTCCGTCCTCTACAATTCAGGGATGCATGTAAAAAAATATTTGATTCTGTTTGAATGTGCGGCAGTTATCGTTCGTCATGGAAACATTTCTCTTGTTACAACATAAAATGTTGCAGGTAAACTACCCCTTTTTTCGTAACCGATCTTCACCAAAATCAACAGACCTTGAGCTCTCTGCAATTCAGGAAAGTGTGCAAAACATTATTTGATTATCTTTGAATTTTCAGCAGTTATCTTTCGTCATAAAAAAATTATCCTTGTTAAAACATAAAATGTTGCAGGTAAACTACCCTATTCCCTTAACCATTCCTCACCAAAATCAACAGACCTTGAGCTCTGCAACTCAGGAAAGTGTGCAAAAAATTATTTGATTCTCTTTGAATTTTCGGCAGTTATCGTTAGTCATAAAAAAATTACCCTTTTTAAAACATAAAACGTTGCTGATAAACTACCCCTTCCCTTAACCGATCTTCAACAAAATCAACAGAACTAAAGTTCTCTTTAGTTCAAAAAGGTATGCAAAAACGTAGTTCATTCTGTTTGAATGTACGGCAGTTATCGTTCATCATAAAAAAAAATTACCCTTGTTAAAACATAAAACGTTGCTGATAAACTACCCCTTCCCTTAACCGATCTTCAACAAAATCAACACACCTTGAGTTCTCTTTAGTTCAAAAAGGTATGCAAAACGTAGTTGATTCTGTTTGAATGTACGGCAGTTATCGTTCATCATAAAAAAAAATTACCCTTGTTAAAACATAAAATGTTGCCGGTAAACTACCCTACTCCCTTCACCGATCTTCAACAAAACCAACCGGTCTTGAGAACTCTACAATACAGGGCTGTATGCAAAATAATATATGATTCTGTTTGAATTTGCGGCTGTTATCATTTGCCATAGAAAATACCCTTGATAAAACAAAAAACGTGGCTGGTAAACTACCCCTTCCCCTTAACCGATCTTCACCAAAAACAATAGGTTTTTAGTACTCGCCAAAAAAGAGCTGTATGCAAAAACTTATTTGATTCTGTTTGAATTTGCGGCTCTTATCGTTTGCCATAGAAAATACCCTTTTAAAACATAAAATGTTGAGGGTAAACTACCCCTTCCCCTTAACCGATCTTCACCAACAGCAACAGGTATTGAGAACTCTACAATACAGGGTTGTATGCAAAACATCATTTGATTCTGTTTGAATTTGCGGCTGTTATCGTTTGCCAAACAAACAAAATTACCCTTGATAAAAAAAAACCGTTGCTGGTAAACTACCCCTTTCCCTCAACCGATCTTCACCAAAAACCATAGGTCGTGAGTACTCCACAAATCAGGGCTGTATGCAAAACATTATTTGATTCTGTTTGAATTTGCGGCTGTTATCATTTGCCATAGAAAAACAATCTAGACACAGACACACAGACACTTTTCGAAAAATGACTTTTTTTCATGTTTTGAGTGTAGTACAATCATATTCTGCAATAATCTCGAACACGATTTTTTTTGCCATCACCATACTTCCATTTCCTTAAGGAACATGAAAGTAAATATCGGTATGGAGAACCATACATGACTTCCATGTTCTAAGATTTATATTTAAAATCATATTCGAAATGAAATATTTCCATAGAAACTACGTCTTTCTACTTATTGCTTCAGCATTAACCACAGTACTGTGGTCACTAACGTATACCACCTCACGTTTTCGCACTCGATTTTCACCGATGATGGCAGTCGATGGCACTGCCGAAAAGTCTGGTTTTCAGAAAACATTGGACTACGGCTAAAGAGCCCGGGAAGCAGTTTTAACAAAAAACTACTTCTTTGTTGGCGATAACGTAGTACACATACAAAAAATTCTCCCCTCCATCTTCAACTATAATTTTTAATAATAGAAAATTACCCCCACCCCGTTCACCTAACTTCTTCATTTATAGATATTTCATCTACGTTTCTACAGTGGATTACTATGAGCTTCTTATCAGGATACTTTATTTATAAAAATTAAGTACTTTACTCTTGCAAAATCATAAAATGTTTCAGATAAACTACCCCTTCCTCTTAACAGATCTTCTCCAAAATCACCAGACCTTCCGTCCTCTGCAATTCAGGGAAGCATGCAAAAAAATATTTGATTCTGTTTGAATGTGCGGCAGTTATCGTTCGTCATGGAAACATTTCTCTTGTTACAACATAAAATGTTGCAGGTAAACTACCCCTTCCCCTTTACTGATCTTCACCAAAATCAATAGACCTTGAGCTCTCTGCAACTCAGGAAAGGGTGCAAAAAATTATTTGATTCTCGTTGAATTTTCAGCAGTTATCGTTCGTCAAAAAAAATTACCCTTTTTAAAACATAAAACGTTGCTGATAAACAACCCCTTCCCTCAACCGATCTTCAACAAAATCAACAGACCTTGAGTTCTCTTCAGTTCAAAAAGGTATGCAAAAACCTAGTTGATTCTGTGTGAATGTACGGCAGTTATCGTTCGTCATATAAAAAATTACCCTTGTTAAAACATAAAATGTTGCTGGTAAACTACCCCTTTCCCTTAACCGATCTTCACCAACACCAAAAGGTATTGAGAACTCTACAATACAGGGCTGTATGCAAAACATCATTTGATTCTGTTTGAATTTGCGGCTGTTATCGTTTACTATAGAAAAAAATTACCGTTGATAAAAAACCGTTGCTGGTAAACTACCCCTTTCCCTTAACCGAACTTCACCAAAAACGACAGGTCTTGGGTACGCTACAATTCAGGCCTGTATGCAAACAATTATTTGATTCTGTTTGAATTTGCGGCTGTTATCGTTTGCCATAGCAAACACCCTTGATAAAACATAAAACGTTGCTGGTAAACTACCCTATTCCATTAACCGATCTTCACCAAAACAATAGGTCTTGAGAACTCTACAATTCAGGGCTGTATGCAAAACATTAGTATATTCTGTTTTAATGTACGGCAGTTATCGTTCGTCATAGAATAAATACTCTTGTTAAAACATACAACGTTGCAGGTAAACTACCCCTTTCCCTTAACTGATCTTCAACAAAATCAACAAACCTTGAGTTCTGTATAATTCAAAAAGGTATGCAGAAGAGTAGTTGATTCTGTTTTAATGTACGGCAGTTATCGTTTGTCAAAATAAAAATTACCCTTGATAAAACATAAAATGTTGCTGGTAAACAACCCTATTCCCTTAACCGATCTTCACCAAAACCAACAGGTCTTGAGAACTCTACATTTCAGGGTTGTATGCAAAATATTATATGATTCTGTTTGAATTTGCGGCTGTTATTGTTTGCCATATAAAATACCCTTGATAAAACAAAAAACGTGTCTGGTAAACTACACCTTCCCCTTAACCGATCTTCACCAAAAACAATAGGTCTTTAGTACTCAACAAAACAGGACTGTTTGCAAAAACGTATTTGATTCTGTTTGAATTTGCGGCTCTTATCGTTTGCCATAGAAAATACCCTTTTAAAACATAAAACGTTGCAGGTAAACCACCCCTTTCCCTTAACAAATCTTCACCAACACCAATAGGTATTGAGAACTCTACAATATAGGGCTGTATGCAAAATAGTATATGATTTTGTTGAAATTTGCTGCTGTTATCGTTTGCCATACAAAATACCCTTGATAAAACAAAAAACGTGGCTGGTAAACTACCCCTTCCCCTTAACCGATCTTCACCAAAAACAATAGGTCTTTAATACTCAAGAAATTAGGGCTGTATGCAAAAACTTATTTGATTCTGTTTGAATTTGCGGCTTTTATCGTTTGCCATAGAAAATACCCTTTGAAACAAAAAACGTTGCTGGTAAACTACCCCTTTTCCTTAACCGATCTTCACCAAAAACAAAAGATCTTGAGAACTCCACAATTCAGGGCAGTATGCAAAACATTATTTGATTATGTTTGAATTTGCGGCTGTTATCGTATGCCATAGAAAATACCCTTGTTAAAACATAAAACGTTGCCGGTAAACTACCCCTTTCCCTTAACCGATCTTTACCAAAATCAACAGATCGTGAGAACTCTACAACTCAGGGCGGTATGCGAAACATTATTTGATTCTGTTTGAATTTGCGGCTGTTACCGTTTGCCAAACAAACAAAATTACCCTTGATAAAAAAAACCGTTGCTGGTAAACTACCCCTTTCCTTTAACCGATCTTCACCAAAAACAGTAGGTCGCGAGTACTCTACTAATCAGGGCTGTATGTAAAAAATTATTTTATTCTGTTTGAATTTGCAGCTGTTATCGTTTGCCATAGAAAAAAATCTACAGACACACACACGCAGACAGACACACAGACACTTTTCGAAAAATGACTTTTTTTTATGTTTTAAGTGTAGTACAATCATATTCTTCAATAATCTCGAACACGATTTTTTTTGCCATCACCATACTTCCATTTCCTTAAGGAACATGGAAGTAAAATCGGTATGGAGAACCATACATGACTTCCATGTTCTAAGATTTATATTTAAAATAATTTACGAAATGAAATGTTTCCATAGAAAGTACCTCTTTCCACTTATTGCTTCAGCCTTAACCACAGTACTGTGGTCACTAACGTAGACCACCACACGTTATCGCACTCGTTTTTCACTGATGATGGCAGTCGACGGCACTGCCGAAACTTTTTTTTGCAGAAAACATTGGACTACGGCCAAGCAGCCCGGGAAGGAATTTTAACAACAAACTACTTCTTTGTTGCCTATAACGTAGTACACATATAAAAATTATCCCCTCCCCCTTCAACCATAATTTTCATTTATAGAAAATTACCCCCACCCCGTTCAAATAGCCTCTTCATTTATAGATATTTCATCTACGTTTCTACAGTGGATTATTAAGCTCTTCTTGTCAGGATACTTTATTTATCAAAATTAGGTACTTTACTCTTGTTACAACAAAAAATGTTTCTGGTAAACTGCCCTTTTCCCGTAACCGATCTTAACCAAAATCAAAGGGAATTGAGTCTTCTGCAACTCAGCCACATATGTAAAAATTGTTTGATTCTGTTTGAATTTACGGCAGTTATCGTTCGTCATGGAAATATTTCTCTTGTTACAACATAAATTTTGCTGGTAAACTACCCCTTTCCCTTAACCGATCTTCACCAAATTCAACATTCCTTGAGTTCTCTACAATATAGGGGGGTATGCAAAAACGTATTTGATTATGTTTGAATTTACGGTAGTTATCGTTCGTCAAAGGAAAATTAACCTTGTTATCTCATAAAATGTTGCAGGTAAACTACCCCTTTCTCTTAACTGATCTTCACCAAAATCAAAAGGCCTTGTGTCCCCTACAATTCAGGGACGCATGCAAAACAATATTTGATTCTGTTTGAATGTGCGGCAGTTATCGTTCATCATATAAACAATTACTCTTGTTAAAACATTAACAGTGGCTAGTAAACTACCCCTTTCCCTTTACCGATCTTCACCAACACCAACAGGTCTTGAGAACTCTAAAATTTAGGGCTGTATGCAAAACATTATATGATTCTGTTTGAATTTGCGGCTGTTATCGTTTGCCATAGAAAGAAAAATTACCCTTGATAAAAAAAAACGTTGCCGGTAAACTACCCCTTTCCTTTAACCGATCTGCACCAAACACAACAGGTCTTGAGTACTGTACAATTCAGGGCTGTATGCAAAACATTATTTGATTCTCTTTTAATTTACGGCAGTTACCGTTCGTCATAGAAAAAATTACCCTTGTTAAAACATAAAACGTTGCTGGTAAACTACCCCTTCCCCGAAACCGATCTTCGAAAAAATCCATGTACCTTGAGTTCTTTATAATGAAAAAAGGTATGCAAAAACGTAGTTGATTCTGTTTGAATTTACGGCAGTTATCGTTTGCTATAGAAAAAAATTACACTTGATATATATCCAGCAATGCACTTTGAAATAATTACACATTTGTCAATAATTACACCATCACCAAGACATTACCCATTACTCAAATAATCACTATTATTGTTAAATTGTAAATTAAAAAATATAAGCATAGGTTAAAGATGTTACTTTTTCGTAACATGGTAACCTCAAAATGTCGAACATTTTCAGCCGAGATTTATTGTTTTAGATTAAGAACATATGGTTAATAGATGTAACTACTCTATTTAGTCTCTTTCTGACCTTTAGTTAGATTATAAATCGGTTATGTGTTACAACAACTCTAAAATTGAGTTGTACCCTGCTGTACAGATAGCATTATGGTTTAGATTAGGTCATATTATTCATTGAAGGTATTTTAAGAGTTAGTTACATTTCACACTTATTCTTAAAGTCTCCCTTCAACTTCCGGTTATCATTGTTTGACGTAATACCCTTTTTTGTGTATTTGTTTGAATGACATATTTAGTTATTGGCACACCTAGGCCTTAATTTTTATTCTGCTTTAATCTTATAATACATTGTTTATATTGGTTACATTTTAACCACTATTAGGTGTCTTGTCTATCTTATGAGTTTACTACTGTTGGGTTGAGTCTGAGACTCTGTATAACTTAATATTTAGTATCAGTCTCTGGGCTCCCTTTAGGCCCCCCAAGTTAGTTTTAACAGTGGTCTGTTCCTTACTATTGGATTACCTTTGAATATTGTTACTTGTTTCTCTAAATTAACTATTACAACATCTAGTTGTTACCTTTAGTTTTGACACAATTATTCCCTGAATTATACCCTTTGTGTTCACCTATAGTACAGGTACTATATGGTGTTACATCCTTCCTCTTGACTCATAATTATTTTTATTTAATTTTAGTGATCATTCTCCTTTACAAAATAGTGATAGAAATTATATTATGGTGTTACCATCATTTGATTGGTAATAGTATATCACCTTTCTCTGTTAATAGAATAAAACTTCTTGCATCTGGTCTCAAGATACAAGTATGTCTATTTTCTATTATCTTGTTATATTTTTAATCTAATTACAATTGTTTTACATTATATAAGTGACTGTGAACCTTGCTGGTTCTATTGACACTAATGTTTCAACTCTTTTATACCTTATTGTTAAAGTTTTTGAAAGATTTGTTATGTAACTTCAGAATGTCTGATTTATTGTTTGAATTTATTCTAATTACAATACAATGCTACTTCTTCTATACATTAATTCTGTTTTGGTACTACCCTTTTAACATTTCGGTTCATTACCCTCCAACAGGAATTGGATTACTTATCATATCATTATATAGTCATTTAATTCTCTTATTTGAGGTGCCTTATTCACATGGAGTGAGGTTATGGGTCCTATCTTGGTTTGACAACAATGTGTTTATTTTATGGTGATTTCAATGTCTTTTATTTCACATTATTATAGTATTACTAATGTTATTTATTAGAATAGCTTTATTAGACACTTTTCTGTCTCTATTACCCATTCTTAAACAGTATTCATCAACATCATTCTATAAGTTATATCCCTACATTTGCTCAAGTTGTTACCTTTTGTTTCGACACAATTATTCCCTGAATTATACCCTTTGTGTTCACCTATAGTACAGGTACTATATGGTGTTACATCCTTCCTCTTGACTCATAATTATTTTTATTTAATTTTAGTGATCATTCTCCTTTACAAAATAGTGATAGAAATTATATTATGGTGTTACCATCATTTGATTGGTAATAGTATATCACCTTTCTCTGTTAATAGAATAAAACTTCTTGCATCTGGTCTCAAGATACAAGTATGTCTATTTTCTATTATCTTGTTATATTTTTAATCTAATTACAATTGTTTTACATTATATAAGTGACTGTGAACCTTGCTGGTTCTATTGACACTAATGTTTCATCTCTTTTATACCTTATTGTTAAAGTTTTTGAAAGATTTGTTATGTAACTTCAGAATGTCTGATTTATTGTTTGAATTTATTCTAATTACAATACAATGCTACTTCTTCTATACATTAATTCTGTTTTGGTACTACCCTTTTAACATTTCGGTTCATTACCCTCCAACAGGAATTGGATTACTTATCATATCATTATATAGTCATTTAATTCTCTTATTTGAGGTGCCTTATTCACATGGAGTGAGGTTATGGGTCCTATCTTGGTTTGACAACAATGTGTTTATTTTATGGTGATTTCAATGTCTTTTATTTCACATTATTATAGTATTACTAATGTTATTTATTAGAATAGGTTTATTAGACACTTTTCTGTCTCTATTACCCATTCTTAAACAGTATTCATCAACATCATTCTATAAGTTATATCCCTACATTTGCTCAAGTTGTTACCTTTTGTTTCGACACAATTATTCCCTGAATTATACCCTTTGTGTTCACCTATAGTACAGATACTATATGGTGTTACATCCTTTCTCTTGACTCATAATTATTTTTTTTTTAATTTTAGTGATCATTCTCCTTTACAAAATAGTGATAGAAATTATATTATGGTGTTACCATCATTTGATTGGTAATAGTATATCACCTTTCTCTGTTAATAGAATAAAACTTCTTGCATCTGGTCTCAAGATACAAGTATGTCTATTTTCTATTATCTTGTTATATTTTTAATCTAATTACAATTGTTTTACATTATATACGTGACTGTGAACCTTGCTGGTTCTATTGACACTAATGTTTCATCTCTTTTATACCTTATTGTTAAAGTTTTTGAAAGATTTGTTACGTAACTTCAGAATGTCTGATTTATTGTTTGAATTTATTCTAATTACAATACAATGCTACTTCTTCTATACATTAATTCTGTTTTGGTACTACCCTTTTAACATTTAGGTTCATTACCCTCCAACAGGAATTGGATTACTTATCATATCATTATATAGTCATTTAATTCTCTTATTTGAGGTGCCTTATTCACATGGAGTGAGGTTATGGGTCCTATATTGGTTTGACAACAATGTGTTTATTTTATGGTGATTTCAATGTCTTTTATTTCACATTATTATAGTATTACTAATGTTATTTATTAGAATAGCTTTATTAGACACTTTTCTGTCTCTATTACCCATTCTTAAACAGTATTCATCAACATCATTCTATAAGTTATATCCCTACATTTGCTCAAGTTGTTACCTTTTGTTTTGACACAATTATTCCCTGAATTATACCCTTTGTGTTCACCTATAGTACAGGTACTATAAGGTGTTACATCCTTTCTCTTGACTCATAATTATTTTTATTTAATTTTAGTGATCATTCTCCTTTACAAAATAGTGATAGAAATTATATTATGGTGTTACCATCATTTGATTGGTAATAGTATATCACCTTTCTCTGTTAATACAATAAAACTTCTTGCATCTGGTCTCAAGATACAAGTATGTCTATTTTCTATTATCTTGTTATATTTTTAATCTAATTACAATTGTTTTACATTATATAAGTGACTGTGAACCTTGCTGGTTCTATTGACACTAATGTTTCATCTCTTTTATACCTTATTGTTAAAGTTTTTGAAAGATTTATTATGTAACTTCAGAATGTCTGATTTATTGTTTGAATTTATTCTAATTACAATACAATGCTACTTCTTCTATACATTAATTCTGTTTTGGTACTACCCTTTTAACATTTCGGTTCATTACCCTCCAACAGGAATTGGATTACTTATCATATAGTCATTTAATTCTCTTATTTGAGGTGCCTTATTCACATGGAGTGAGGTTATGGGGCCTATCATGGTTTGACAACAATGTGTTTATTTTATGGTGATTTCAATGTCTTTTATTTCACATTATTATAGTATTACTAATGTTATTTATTAGAATAGGTTTATTAGACACTTTTCTGCCTCTATTACCCATTCTTAAACAGTATTCATCAACATCATTCTATAAGTTATATCCCTACATTTGCTCTAGTTACAAGGCTGGTCTATTTGATTCATTTTACATTGATTAATTAATTACTAACATAAGTAATTAATATTCAACTATACTTGCCTTAAATTCACTGAATTGCAAATTATTATACACCTTGCAATTTTATGACACTATTAACCCTGGAATTAACTTTTAATTAACGAGTAATTTGACCGGCAGATTTTAACCACCTTATCCGTTCAGAACTTTGAAAAAAGTCAGTTATTTTAACGGTAACAGATTTTCGGCTTACTTCACGCTTGGAAAGTTGGGTAACATTATTCAAATATAGATGCGTGATTGGCTGAAATATGGACAACTGTATACGTTTCACAAAGTCGATTAGTCGATACAATATTTTGATAAACTTATGTCTTATAACTAATTACTGATTGAATGATTGTTATTTACATTAACTAGGATACGTATAAAGTTCTTTTATGACAACGTTTAACATAATAAACATCTTAAATTGACAAAATACAATGTTTAGTTCTAGGCTTCAGTTGGCCTATCACATCCTAAGTTACATTTAGCGGTACATATCATAAAACGTTGCCGGTAAACTACACCTTTCTCTTACCCGATCTTCACCAAAATCAACAGGCCTAAAGTCCTCTACAATTCAGGCAAGTGTGCAAAAAATTATTTGATTCTCTTTGAATTTTCGGCAGTTATCGTTCGTCATAAAAAATTACCCTTTTTAAAACATAAAACTTTGGTGATAAACTACCCCTTTTCCTTAACTGATCTTCAACAAAATCAACAGACCTTGAGTTCTCTTTAGTTCAGAAAGGTATGCAAAAACGTAGTTGATTCTGTTCGAATTTACGGCAGTTATCGTTCGTCATATAAAAAATAACCCTTATTAAAACATAAAAGTTGCAGGTGAACTACCCCTTTCCCTTAACCGATCTTCACCAACACCAATAGGTATTGAGAACTCTACAATACAGGGCTGTATGCAAAACATCATTTGATTCTGTTTGAATTTGCGGCTGTTATCGTTTGCCATAGAAAATAAAAATTACCCTTGATAAAAAACCGTTGCCGGTAAACTACCCCTTTCCCTTAACCGATCTTCAACAAAATCAATAGACCTTGAGTTCTATATAATTCAAAAAGGTATGCAGAAGAGTAGTTGATTCTGTTTTAATGTACGGCAGTTATCGTTCGTCAAAAAAAAATTACCCTTTTTAACCATAAAATGTTGCAGGTAAACTACCCTATTCCCTTAACCGATCTTCACCAAAACCAACAGGTCTTGAGTACTCTACAAATCAGGGCTGTATACAAAAACTTATTTGATTCTGTTTGAATTTGCGGCTGTTATCGTTTGCCATATAAAATACCCTTTTCAAACATAAAACGATGCTGGTAAACTACCCCTTCCCCTTAACCGATCTTCACCAAAAACAATAGGTCTTGAGAACTCTATAATTCAGGGCAGTATGCAAAACATTATTTGATTATGTTTGAATTTGCGGCTGTTATCGTTTGCCATATAAAATACCCTTGTTAAAAACATAAAATCAGAATGATCACTGTTGCACACCACTATATAAAAATTATTCCGATTAGCGATTTCAAGCTTCACAGCTCATCGTCAGATTGGGAATAGACAGGAAATATGTGAAACCCAACCCTTCACCCTCTCCCCCACCCTGCTCACCCACAACAAACTAAAAATTAATGACCCTTCCCCACCACCTATTTCCCGATCTGACGATGAGCTGTGAAGCTTGAAAGCGCTAATCGGAATAATTTTTATATAGTGGTGTGCAACAGTGATCATTCTGATTGTGATTTCAACCACTAACACAAATTTCTTCATTAAAACATAAATGTTGCTGGTAAACTACCCCTCCCCTTAACCGATCTTTACCAAAATCAATAGATCTTGAGAACTCTACAATTCAAGGCTGTATGCAAAATATTATTTGATTCTGTTTGAATTTGCGGCTGTTATCGTTTGCAATAGAAAATATTGTTTGCCATAGAAACAAATTACCCTTGATTTAAAAAAAAACGTTTCTGGTAAACTACCCTTTACCCTTAACCGATCTTCACCAAAAACAATAGGTCTTGAGTACTCTACAAATCAGAGCTGTATGCAAAACGTTATTTGATTCTGTTTGAATTTGCGGCTGTTATCGTTTGCTATAGAAAATAATTACCCTCGATTAAGAAAAAATGTTGCTGGTAAACTACCCCTTTCCCTTAACCGATCTTCACCAAAAACAGTAGGTCTTGAGTACTGTACAAATCAGAGCTGTATGCAAAAAATTATTTGATTCTGTTTGAATTTGCGGCTGTTATCGTCTGCCATAGAAAAAAATCTACAGACACACAGACAGACAGACAGATAGACAGACATACACAGACACTTTTCGAAAAATGACTTTTTTTCATGTTTTGAGTGTAGTACAATCAGAATCCGCAATAATCTCGAACACGATTTTTTTTTTGCCATCACCATACTTCCATTTTCTTAAGGAACATGGAAGTAAAAATTACCCTTGATAAAAAAAATGTTCCTGGTAAACTACCCATTTCCCTTAACCGATCTTCACCAAAAACAAAAGATCTTGAGTGCTCTACAAGTCAGAGCTGAATGCAAAAAATTATTTGATTCTGTTTGAATTTGCGGCTGTTATCGTCTGCCATAGAAAAAAATCTACAGACACACAGACAGACAGACAGATAGACAGACATACACAGACACTTTTCGAAAAATGACTTTTTTTCATGTTTTGAGTGTAGTACAATCAGAATCCGCAATAATCTCGAACACGATTTTTTTTTTGCCATCACCATACTTCCATTTTCTTAAGGAACATGGAAGTAAAAATTACCCTTGATAAAAAAAATGTTCCTGGTAAACTACCCATTTCCCTTAACCGATCTTCACCAAAAACAAAAGATCTTGAGTGCTCTACAAGTCAGAGCTGAATGCAAAAAATTATTTGATTCTGTTTGAATTTGCGGCTGTTATCGTCTGCCATAGAAAAAAATCTACAGACACACAGACAGACAGACAGATAGACAGACATACACAGACACTTTTCGAAAAATGACTTTTTTTCATGTTTTGAGTGTAGTACAATCAGAATCCGCAATAATCTCGAACACGATTTTTTTTTTGCCATCACCATACTTCCATTTTCTTAAGGAACATGGAAGTAAAAATTACCCTTGATAAAAAAAATGTTCCTGGTAAACTACCCATTTCCCTTAACCGATCTTCACCAAAAACAAAAGATCTTGAGTGCTCTACAAGTCAGAGCTGAATGCAAAAAATTATTTGATTCTGTTTGAATTTGCGGCTGTTATCGTCTGCCATAGAAAAAAATCTAAAGACACACAGACAGACAGACAGATAGACAGACATACACAGACACTTTTCGAAAAATGACTTTTTTTCATGTTTTGAGTGTAGTACAATCAGAATCCGCAATAATCTCGAACACGATTTTTTTTTTGCCATCACCATACTTCCATTTTCTTAAGGAACATGGAAGTAAAAATTACCCTTGATAAAAAAAATGTTCCTGGTAAACTACCCATTTCCCTTAACCGATCTTCACCAAAAACAAAAGATCTTGAGTGCTCTACAAGTCAGAGCTGAATGCAAAAAATTATTTGATTCTGTTTGAATTTGCGGCTGTTATCGTTTGGCATAGAAACAAACCTACAGACAGACACACACACACACACTTTTCGAAATATGACTTTTTTCATGTTTTGAGGGTAGTACAATCAGAATGTGCAATTATCTCGAACACGATTTTTTTTGCCATCACCATACTTCCATTTCCTTAAGGAACATGGAAGTAAATATCGGATTTGCATATATTATGTCCTACTGTACTAGAAAATGTGCAGTGGATAAAGGTGTGAACGTGCAGTCTTTGATGTCTAACGGTAAGGAGAGAGATATGAAATCTGCAAGAGTAGCTCTCTTAAGAATGTTATCTTCACTGCGTTATCTCATGTTTCAGGGGTTAGCAACCCGTGGTCACAGAGATGATAATTCTAATTATCATGCATTGTTAGAGTTAGCTGCTGAAGATAACTCCGATTTGTCCTCTTGGCTTCAACGTATACAAAGTACGGATGGCTTTCACACGACATAACAGATGAACTAGGTTCTATTATGGCTAACGAAGTCTTACAAAATTTGATCACGTTTCTACAAGACTCCCAATACTATTCGATAATTATGGATGAAACTAGCGACGCATGTCAACACGAGCAAGTTTCCATTTCTTTTCGATTTGTCAGTGGTAAGGATTTTCAAATTAATGAATTAGTTTTGTTTTCTATAAAACTGAATCTACTACAGCTGAAGTCTTGATGAAAATTTTAATGGATGTTCTCACTCGTTTTTGTGTGAATATAAAGTCATGCAGAGGTATTGCTACTGACGGAGCGGCAAATATGACAGGCGCTTTTTCATGGTCAAGGGCAACCAAAAGTCAGAGAAATTGAGCCGCGAGTTATGCATGTTCACTGTTTGGCACATTCTTTGAACCTTGTGACCCAAGAGGCAATACAAAATGAGACCGTGGTGTGAGACTATCTTGCAAATGTCAAAGAAATGATCAATTTTGTGCGCGGGTCAACCAACCGACTAGCAATACTTGAGTCTTTGCAAGCTGCCCAAGATGGCAGCTCCATTCACCCTGTAGCTCTTCGGCCCTTTTGTCCTACCAGGTGGTGTTGCAGAATAAGTTAGTTGAAAACGATTTTATCAGAATTACGAAGAGTTAATATTGCTCTTTGAGGAAATCGAGCTCAAAAATCTGATGCCTGTGCTAAAGCTAAAGGTTTCTTAAAATTTCTGTGCTCTTTTGACATTATATTTGTCACTACGCTTTTTACGCAAATTTTAGAGCCAGTTGAAATTTTGAATGTTTTTCTGGAAAATTTCTTCTTACAGCTGCAAAAAGCCATGGACAATATTTATTGTGTCCGAGAGGTTTTGAAGTTATCTCGAACTGATGAACGTTTCGATGCAGTTTGGAGCTCTTGCTTGGGATTGACCAAAAAATATGATGTCGAAGAGCCGAAACTTCCAAAAGTTAAAAAATTCGTCGAAGACTTGATGACGGCGCTCAACCCTTTGCTTTTGTCAGCCCCCGTGATTATTACCGGAAAAGTTATTTCGAGGTTTTAGATATTGTGATCAACTGTTTCGATGATCGATTTTCTAAAGCTGCTATGACTCACTTCAAAATATTGAAACACTTCTTCTTTCCAAAACTAAAGATTGCAATTCTGTAGTAGAATTTTATAAGGATGACTTTGACACTGAAAGACTAATTTTGCACAGAAATATGATGTTAGATGTGTGTGAATCTAAAAATGTTGTCGTTGAAAGTACAGAAGACTTAGTGCGCTTCTTTTCCTCAAATAAACACGTCGACGAATTGATTCCAGAGGTGGTTAAGTTGATAAAGATCGCTTTAACTATACCCGTTTCTACATGTACAGCAGGACGTTCTTTCTCAGCCCTGAGAAGATTAAAAACTTACCTGCGCAACACCATGGCGGAAAATTGAACTACAACGCAATCATGCATGTCCATAAGCAAGAAGCGAAAAATAAATTGAACCTCAAAACTGTGGCGAAAATTTTCATCAAACGATTGACTGTTCGTAGGAACACTTTCTTTATGAGTGAGTAGTGAGAATTACAAAATTCCGCAAAGACTTTAATTTTTGAACTAAAGACTTTCAGTTTCTCTTTTACTTTAAACTAACAATAAGCGCCAAATTTGAGGCTATCATTTATTAATTTAAATTAACTATTTTTTTCTGATCCGATGGTCAGAATTCTAAGTTAATCGTAACAAAACAATAACAATAACAATCGACGTACAACGAAGTCACACGACGGATACAAGGTGATTTATTTATATAATCTACTATTCCTACGTGACTTGGATACCAAGAACCAACATGCATTTTAAAATATTTTTTTCCTTTTTACTCAGTTTGGCATCATTCCAAGAGAGAAGAAAGAACATTCTCGTAAAGACTATTATGTTTTTTAACTTAAGACCAAATAGAGGCTACACAATTTTTATTTGTTTAGCTTCCCTCCTTTTAATTCACACACATCTATATATATATATATAATTTGTGATGTTTTCAATTTGTTTCTTCTGCAAGTAGATAATTATCTACTTGCAGAAGAAACAAATTGAAAACATCACAAATTATATAATTACTGCAAGAAACATCGAGTTACTTATATAGAAAAAATATATATATTTCTATAAAAGGTAATATTTCTTACTTTTTTTATCACTACTTTCACTATTTCTATGATTTAAAGATTTAAAAAAGAAAACAACTGTATACCTTTTATGTGGATTAGCTTTTGTACTTATTCATTATTGGTGAAAAAAGCACCTAATAAAACGATCCGGATCCCCCCCCACCCGGTTGCGGACTGTGAGTTAGAGCACACCCACTAATTTTCAAAACCCGGCGCCACTGCCCTGGACTCCTTCCATTTTTAATACTTTTGCCTGAAAATCTTCTCTTTCAGTTGCTTCTCCTACGTGTATTTTATTTTTTTCTAAATCCGTTTTGACTTCTTTAATCCAACTTGATGTTGACTACTTTCCCCACAGATATTTGAAGATCTGTTTTGTTAATCTATTAGTCCATTCCATATAAATGTCAAAAAAATAATAGTCTTCTTTTTCTCATTGCTTCTGTTATATTTTCTATACTTTGATATATTTCATCATTACTTCTTAATTTCCAACCTTCTGAAGTTTTTCGTGTGCCTAATATTTTCCTAATAATTCGTCTTTCCAATATTTCTAGTTTGTCTAAATTATAATTCAGTGCTAGACATTCACTTGCATATAGGGATTCTGGCTTCACTACTGCCTTATTTTGCATTTTTAGATATTCACTTTGTATTGTAAATATCTTTAATTATACCATATGCCCTTTCCATCTTATGAATCCTTTCTTCTATAGCAGAATCCTTTTTTCTAACCCATTCTCTTCAATTATTTCCTTAGATACTTAAATTTTCGAACCCTCTCTATTAGACCAATATGTGTTAACAGGAATTTTGGTGTATTTTTAATATTCGTGAGAATTTTATTTTTTCTGCAGAAATTCTTTAGCCTGTTCTACTGGCTATGTCCTCTAAAAAATTAACTTGTGTTACTGCAGATGTCAAACGTTCAGAATGTACAGCAAAGTTATCTGCGAATGCCAAATCTCTACTGCCATTTTATTAAAAGTTAATATTCTCATATAACATAATTCAACTGGAATAAGGTACCAGAAATCCGATGGTCAGAATTCTAAGTTAATCGTAACAAAACAGTAACAATAACAAATATAAACTAAGAATAACCTACATCATCATAAGGTTTTCTATACACATGACACAAAATGAAACAGTTTACTTAAAACATAAAGTCTATATCTGTATTAAAAATCATATTCTACCAAAAGATTAACTTTGTATTTAAAAAAAAAAAAATGAACGAAAATGTATTCACAAAAGTATAGTAAGCTGTTCAAATACTGTCAACTATTTCAATAGATTTGTATCAGCTGAGAACATCCACAATTTACACTGTTATTGACAGTATTTTCATTCAAACGTCAGTAGCAATTATTTGTTTTGTGAACAAAGTTTCAATAAATAATGGCTCAGATTAATGTTACTTTATAATTACTGACGAAGTATTTTCTGCAACCTACACTTTGGAAACTGAACGTCTATATTATATTTTTTAATTATATAATGAAATCAGTAATAAAAATCTGACATCACATTTATGCTGTGTAATAAATATTTTAATAATAAAAATGCATCCTTTGGTTATTATTTAAAAACACTAACCAAGTGCTGAACATTTATTTTTACATAATCATAGATTAATGAACGGTATTTGGTAGGTAATAGGCTATGGTTCAAGAATTACAAATGAACTATTATTATTACTACTATAGTCATTATTATTTTTTTTTAGCCATTAAAACTAATAAAGGATAGTATTTTAAAGCACTGATAACATACTGTATACTGACATTGCAACAAATAAGAACACTGTATGTATAATGTATATTTATACATTATTAACACCATATTTAATATTATTAACACCACCATATCTATTCTTTATAAATAAAGTCTCATCAGTGCCTCAAAAAAGGCAAAAACAAAACAAAATGTATGTAGATGCCAAGAGCAACGATCAACCCATTGTACTTAACAATGAAATACGATATTGTATATACACAATACTTGTATTTACATTGTTGTTGTAACACATTTTCCTGTACATTACACTATAAAAAATATATTAGCCATAAAAAAATTAAGCTCAAAAATATTAATAAATTTGTATTAGTAATTAATTTATATGGTATTTTTAATTACCAGTATTTGTAAAGTCCCTAACCTACAAATCAAGTTCCCGCTTGGTTTCATGATTTTTATTCACTTTTTGTTCAGAAACAAATTGTGAAATCAGTTATTAATTACAAGTATATTTGCTTATTGTGTGGCATTCCCATGCTTCACCACATTAAAATCCAATCACTTTATTATTGTGAATGTTAGAAGAGTGAACTCACCTGTTTTCTCTAACACATTGTTAATAAAAACATGGAAAATTTTAAATAATATAGGAATAAATGGAAGTACTTTATTACTACTATAACAGATTTTTGAATTCCAAATGTTGATAAGAATCACAGCATGGCTGAAGATGTACGAAGAGTTAGCAGCTATAGTTAAGGTGGAACAAACCTTGAACAGTTTAGATCTTGAAGTAGATGGTGATTATCAACTTAAATACTACATTTCTGTCAGAAATTAAAATTCATACCTTACAAAGGCATTCATATTGTTGTTTATGAATAATCATATGTTGATGTTTATATCAGTTTTTTATAACCTTTCATCTACGTTCCTTCACAAACGTTTTCAATATTTTGAAGTGTTTATGAGAACATACTACAACAACAAAATTACAAGTTAAAAACAAAAA
This sequence comes from Magicicada septendecula, assembly GCA_034769895.1. Taxonomy (NCBI): domain Eukaryota; kingdom Metazoa; phylum Arthropoda; class Insecta; order Hemiptera; family Cicadidae; genus Magicicada; species Magicicada septendecula. The sequence continues at coordinate 1,293,855 of CM068374.1, forward strand.
CAAAAAATCAAATTTAATAGTCTAAAACTTATAACACAATAACATAATCTTAAAATCAGTCAAAAATAAGTAGGTTGTATTCTTTGTAAAACAAATATATTCTTATATTGATAATATATTCTTTTGTAAACAAATACCGTTTTTTTTAAACATTTGTAGATTCTCTAAATAAAGGCATTCAAACTGAAACTTAAGAAAAACTGAAGTCATAGAAATGACTTATTAAATTGTATCTGCATATTAAAATGTTTTATTGTGTTTTATGTTTCATTTTTAAAATTTTATGACACTTTTCTTACCTGAAAAGTGTCATATTACACTTACCTGTAATATGATCACTTACCTGTGCAAATCTGCAATTAAGTATTAGACCTACTATCTGGGTGTGTGTATCTTTATAAAAGGTTAACATGTGCATGCAATTTTGAAAAACAAGTAATTAAGGTTAGGGTATGTATTAGTTGTTGTTGGTAGACACTCCTGAGATCCTTAGGAATTAAAATTCTAATTTATAAGACTACATAAAATGTATTTATTAATATTACTTTAATCATCCCAACATATGTTTCGCTGATAGATTCAGTATCTTCAGAGGTTAAAAAGGAATTCATAATGTCAACAGCTTGCAGAAGTAATATAATTTTACAACATATATAATAATATTAAGTAAATTTACCTACTTAGTATTTAAATTTAATTGGTGTGTCGGTTACAAATGTATATAATGGATATTTTTTGTATGTAATTATTAATTATCTGTCAGAATTCTTAGTTATTGATTGATTTATACAGTTTTAAAGTTTAAATAAAGTAAAATAAAAAGTCTTTATATGTGTGTTTACACTCAAACTTTGTTTTAACAAATTATACATTCAGAAGAAAATACACCTAACAACTTGCCATCTATTGTTGGTTACCGACAATTTTTATATAACAATTGATTTTCTAAGTCAATCTGTTAAGAACTATGCCCCCTTATAAATGGTTATACGGCCCTATTGTACTGTTAGATTTGTGTGTATGTGTGCTTGGAAATGCCTGTATTTTATGAATGTTAATTACAGTAGTTCCAATATAGAATAGTTTAATTAAATTACTATCATAACACTACATTTCAAACAAATTGTTTTTTTAACATTTGTCTTCTTCTTCTATTTTCTGGTGTTACAGATTTTGGTGGGCTTTAGCCTCCTCAGCAATACTCCTCCAAACTTCCCCGTTCTCCCCCTTCCTCTTCACCCTCTGATTCCCATGCCATCTTCTACTACTCCATCCAACCATTTCATCCTTCGCCTGCCTCTGTGCCTAGTAGTATATAATCTTCCCTTCAGCATTCTTTCCACATGCCCAAGCCAACGCAATATCTGTGATTTGACGAATTTCCCCACCATGTCTTTTCCACCCACGAGAGCCTGTAGTTCATTGTTGTTGCGTACTCACCAACTGCCTTCTTCTCTTACTGGGCCATAAATTTTATGCAATATTTTGTGCTCAAATGATTTTAAAGCAGTTTTGTCATTCTCTGTCAAAGTCCACACTTCAGATCCATATGTAACAACTGGTCGCACAAGAGAATAATACACTTTTAAGTTTTATACCCCTCGTAACAAGGTTTTTTTTTAAGATGTTAATATTTGCAAAGTAGGGTCTATTTCCTGCTTATATCCTTTCTCTTATACTCGTCCTAATGTTATTATCATATGTTGATACCAAGACACCTAGATAACTAAAGCAGGACACTCCTTTGAAACACTTCCCATTCACATTGAAATCTTTAGGAGCTCTTCTGGTCTCTGAGTTGGACATTACCATGTATTTTGTCTTGTTTCGTTTACAACAAGACCAATTTTCATTGCTTCTGCTTTGAGACTAACAACGTTTCTTGCTACTGTGTCATCTGCAAATGCACATAATACATTTTATTTACTGCACTATGTAGAGCTGTGTAGAACTGACCATCTCCTTGCTTCACACCATTGTTAAAGTTTAACATTTGTACATTCTCTAAATAAAAGCATTGAGTTAAAAGAAATAAAGTTAAATACATGACTTACAGAACTTTCATGACTTACATAAAGACATGAAATTGTATCTGTATATCAAAATGTTTTGTTGTTCTTGATTTTTTTATAACTCTTGATGCTTTTTTTAAAACAATTCTCACACCCACCTCTATGGGCATGCTTCTCAGGTTCAGAACCTGTGTTCTATTTTTACTTCCATGTTCCATAAGGAAATGGAAGTATGGTGATGGCAAAAAAAATCGCGTTCGAGATAATTGCAGATTCTGATTGTACTACCCTCAAAACACGAAAAAAGTAATTTTTCGAAAAGTGTCTGTGTGTCTGTCTGTCTGTGTGTCTTAATTTTTTTCTATTGCAAACGATAAGAGCAGCAAATTTAAACAGAATCAAATAATGTTTCGCATACGGCCCTGAATTGTAGACTTCTCAAGACCTATTGTTTTTGGTGAAGATCGGTTAAGGGAAAGGGGTAGTTAGGAACGTTTAATGTTTTAACAAGGGTAATTTTTTCTATGACGAACGACAACTGCTGTAAATTCAAACAGAATAAAATAATTTTTTACACATGTGCCTGAATTGTAGAAGACTCAAGGCCTATTGATTTTGGTGAAGATCGGTTACGGGGAAAGGGCAGTTTACCGGAAAATTTTTTTGTTGTAACAAGAGTAAAGTACTTAATTTTGATAAATAAAGTATCCTGATAAGAAGATCTTAATAATCCACTGTAGAAACGTAGATGAAATATCTATAAATGAAGAGGCTAGTTGAACTGGGTGGGGGTAACTTTCTATAAATGAGAATTATTGTTGAAGGGGGAGGGGATAATTTTTATGTGTACTACATTATCGGCAAAAAAGTAGTAGTTTGTTGTTAAAATTCCTTCCCGGGCTGTTTGACCGTAGTCCAATGTTTTCTGCAAAACCAGACGTTTCGGCAGTGCCGTCGACTGCCATCATCAGTGAAAATCGAGTGCGATAACGTGTGGTGGTATACGTTCGTGACCACAGTACTGTGGTTAAGGCTGAAGCAATAAGTGGAAAGAAGTAGTTTCTATGGAAACATTTCATTTCGTACATGATTTTAAATATAAATCTTAGAACATGGAAGTCATGTATGGTTCTCCATACCGATATTTAGAATTATTATAACAAAATAAAAAAATTCAGATATTCGTCATCATCTTCAAGGATTAAACCAAGAATGGTTTGTTCCGGGCTCAATTAGGCAAAGATTAGAGCTGGTCACTCCAGTGCTTCCTTGGACGTCCCCACGGTTTATAGTTCCATATTTGTTTGGGGATGCGGCAGTTGTCATCCATTCGGCAAAGATGTTCCCTGCAATTTAGCCTATACTGGGCGATCCTCTTGAGAATACTCATAATATTCAGTTCCTACCATGTTTCTTCTATAATAATGGAGTGTATACCCTGCCACGTGCCTGAGAAATCTCATTTCAGCCGCTTGCATGTGACTGACCTGGCCTTTTATTAAAGTTCAATTCTCAGACCCATAAAGAAGTGTGGTAAGAGCCATAACCTTGTAGAATTTTAGGCATTTTCTTTATTTGCTGAGTTAAGGATTTGCCTAATGGGTTCACACATAAGATTGAACTTTTGAAACCAGAGCATATTTTAAGCAATAAGCTAGGTGGCACTAGTGCCGCCTAGTGAAGGACTTAGTGCCGCCTAGTGGCAGGTATTAGTGCTGGTGCTGAAAAGTGAGAAAAAAGGTGAGAAATCACCAAATCACGAAGGCTCATTTGTATTTGCGTATACTAGCTTTCAGTATTGTCTGTACAGTGTGCGAATTGGGTGCATATTTTTTTCTGTGAGTATACATCGGCCCAAGCCCAAGGCTAAGGAATGTATGAGTCACTTTTAATGATAAATTAAACAAACTTATAGTGTTTAAGCTTTTGCCAATCTCAGTCTGTGTGTGTGTGTGTGTGTGTGTGTGTTTAATCACTTTCTGCTACAGTTCGTTTCTTGATATATATATATATATATATAAAATATTTACAATTTATATTTATTTTAACTCGATATGTTATTTTTCCTTTATTTGGAACATGTTTCGAGAACTTCTGTGTTCTCATCCACAGCCTTCGTGATATAACATCTTGAGGTAAAATAAATATAAATTGTAAATATTATATATATATATATATATATAATTATATCTAATTACAGTACTTTATATATTTTTAAGTAGACCAGTGATAATTAGGCTTTTAATTTGTAACAGGCCTCCATGTAGTAGTAATGTGCACATCACACTGTGATGTACTTATTGATAATTACATAATTAATTATAATGAATCCATTTGAGTGTTGTGGTATATTTTTTTTAATTTTCCTACTGCCTAAAGCATTTGTGTCTATTTTTACAGTTAATTTCATGAGTGGTCATGAAAATGAACATGATCATGGTCAAGTGAAATTCAAATTACATAATTTTCAATCAATATTATATAAAAATTAAACACACACACACACTGGTTGGTTTAGTACTGGCTAGTGCAAATTCCTTAAAATATCCTCTGTATGCAACTTATTCACCATTTCATAATTTCAGATATTATGAACATAAAACAATATTAATTTTCCAAACTGTATAGTAAACAAACAGTTAACATGTTGTCCAGTTGTAACACACGAATTTGTACCGTTTAATATAATAAATATAGATTGATTTTACTGTTAATGCAAGTACCAAATGTTTTGTAACCAGACATACAATTTTCAGAATCAACATCTGTTTATTAGAGGCTTAATATATTAGCTAATGGAATGTATAATTTGTATTAATGTGCTAAGTCTCTGATGAAACTGATATTGATTATATGATTTTTATATCAGGTTACATAAATTACATAAAATGGAAGATCTATGTAGGAATGTACCACTCAGCTGAGAAAACGGAGCTGAGGGTAAATGAGGAGAAAACTAAATATATGATAGTAAAAAAATAGGAGTACTTGTAACCCATCAGCACTACATTTAAACATTATGAATTTTAACTTTGAAAGGATCTCAAGTTTTTGTATTTGGTAAATAAAAACAATGATATAAATGAAGAGAGATAAGTAAAAGAATTCAGAATGCTAACAGATGCTACTATGGGCTGCTGAAATACTTTAAATCACAACTTCCGCACTGTGAAATCAAAGCTAGACTATACAGGACGTTAATAAAACCGGTCCTGATGTATGGAAGTGAAAAATGGGTACTGACACAGGGTGACCTGTTTTGACTTGCATCTTTTGAAAGGAAAATACTTAGGAAAATTTATGGACCCATTAGGGAACGTGGAGAGTGAAGAATAAGGTACAACAGAGAGGTCTATGAGTTATATATAGGTATTTTATAATGATTTTACCTCAAGATGTTTTCTCCTTATTTGGTACATGTTTCGGGAAGCATTGTGTTCCCATCTTCCCGAGACTTGTTCCAAATAAGGAGAAAACATCTTGAGGTAAAATCATTATTATATATATATTATATACATCAATAAACAGACTGTAGCAAAGAGTGATTCAATATATCACCTGATATTGTGACATCAATTAGGATAGCTAGGCTGAAATTGTACGGAACATATACAGAAGATGAATGAGGAGGATGTTCTTAAGAGGATTATGAAATGCACACCAGAAGGAAAGTGAGGACGTGGAAGTCCTAGACTATGATGGATTAATGGAATCCTAGAAGATGTGAAAGTACATGGGGTGAAAAATTGGCGGACATTGGCTAAGGATAGGAAAATTGGTCTGGAGGAAAATCCTGAGGGAAGCCGAGGTCCACAGTGGGATGTGGAACTAATAATGACATGATGAAGTAAGAATATATAAACTTTTTAAAATTATTGTATAGAACAATATTGTCTATAATACATAACACCTGTTAATCATTATTTAGTCAAAGACTTCGGTAAATAATAATACATTTTATGTTGTGAAATAAAGTAATCCATTCAATTAAAAAACAAAAATTATATTTTTAATACATAAAAGCTAAAGTGTCACAAGAACAAAGCACCTCTGTGTTTGATCAATGTATTGTCCAGTACAAAATCTTAAATCAAGATCTGTTGGACAAATCATAGAGCTTACTAAATTTACTATTAATTTTTTTTTAATTTCTGGATCTGTTTTGTAATTATTACTGTAACAAGCAAGCATTACCAGAAATACGGTTAGGCCTATAATTACAGAAGTGATCTCAACATGTGTTTCACTTCTTGCAAAATGATAAAAGATTTAATTCCTTCACAATTTATTATTAAACATTACATCATCTTCCTATTATATGTCTGCGTTATCAAATTAATTAAATGCGTTAGTTCTGAAATAACAAACTTACCAGAAATGATTATATTCTAAACATAATAAAGATATTTAATTTACTTTGTTAAAATAATGGTAAGACAACAAGAAAGAAGTAAACTTACTTTTGTAAATAATTTTTGAAAAACTATCGAGTCACTCCCGTTTTAAAAAGCTTTGTATAAATATCATTTTTAACCTCTTGTTTTCTTTACAACTCATTACTATAGAATGCTGCACGGCTGGTATCAAACCTCAGGCCTTACGTATTACAGTTTTATATAATAACACAGATATAAATAATTCTAGTGATTGTAATTTTACTTATGTATCTATAATCATGTTTAAACGCATAAATATATTAGAATCTATAATTATAGATTTGTGTACCACACACACACACACACACACACACACACACACACACACACACACACACACACACGCAAACACATTTTTCAATTCATAAGTAATTATCTGGCTTATATTGTACTTATAATAAACAATAACCACTACTATTATGATAATTATTATTACAATAAATATTATGGTGTCACTAATTAGCCATGAGAGATGAAACATAAAAAATACGTACACTATATGAGATGCTTACTTCATGTGCTGGCTGAATGCGTTTGATTTTTTTTACCGACCTAATCAGTTTAATCAACCAGGTGATGTATGTGTAGCTGCGATCTCCGAGTTTTCCATTCTTGGAGTTCACAAGGTAAGCGTCATTGTCTTTATCGTTTCAAATATTTTTAAATTTATAATTTTAAAATGAACACACACACACACACATTGGCAACATACTCTAACATATTTTATTTAACTAGTTTTTGTATTTTGTAATTCACAGCACGATTTATTTGTGTTAAACAAGCCTATTTGTTTATTCGAGTATATTAAGCAACTCGAAATAGGTTTTTTGTGTGTTACGCTTTTATTAAACAAAATTTAATTAAACTTATTTAACTTGGTTTACAAACGCGTCAGTGCAATAATTTCATACATAAAAAACGCTTGATAGATATTCTCGTAAATAAATTTGACTGCAATAGTTTGTTTAAATCTAAAAATTTTTACAAAAAAAATGGCGCCATGTTTAATGAAAAATGTTTTAGTGACGCCAAAACCGATTAGTGTTTTTCTGAGTTTATTTTTTAAGTATAGACACTTTCATGATTATCTTTCGTAAATGAATTTTACGTAAAAAAATATAATCGTGTAATAGCTAATATTTTTCATTCCTTATTATATGAAAATTTTAATTTTAACTTAAAACTTGTACGTACATAAAATCAGGTACATATAACTATTAGGATGAAAGTACAATTTCTGTTAACGTTTTGATACGGTTTTATTAAACTTATGAACCAGTTTTCTTATGAACGCAGTCATTTCTATTTTTTTACTTATAAGGTCTACATAATAAATAATACTGCTTAGGCCAGTTTCTATAAACTAGTTTGTCTATTAGTTCGTTTAATTTGTACTTACTGTGATTCATTTCTACTATATACAGTATTCAACTTTTATATTAATTAAAATTATGGTTTTCAACGTTAAGTCAGTGTTTATGGTGGTTATATTACATAATTCTCATACACGAAGTTAATAGATATTCCTATTTATAACAAGATATACAAGTACATTAATGCACAATGATATTTTTGTTTCAATCGTTTCGTTGCAAGGAACCCGTGACGTAACCTAACATTTGGCCAATCACATTACGGCAATGGGTCATGCCACCTGACAACACACAGCAGAATCAGCTGTTTTGAATGTACCGAGATTTGTACATTTAAAATTTTACGTTTATTGATGTAATTTTTATATTAATTTATACTTTATATGTATTACTGACATAATATATTATGTTATTTTACGATGACAATGGAAGTTGCACAGATTAGTTATTCAATAAATGTCGTAGTCACATATTTAAGTATTTGATTTGTTACGCTTTTTTTAAACATAATAGGTTTGGAATATTTTTGTAATCAGTTTATATTAGTTACGAACTTATGTAGTGTATGTATGTTCTTATATAACTTACCTCTTCGTTTACAAAATAAAAAGAAAAACACACTCAAAACACATAAGACGGTCACTGTGTGCGTGTGTGTATTTGTGTTTAACGAAACTTATCTATTTTGTTAGCTTATACATTTTTTTCCTGTTGCAGATATCTCTGTTTTGAGAGACAAATGTGCAGTCCAAGAGAGAGGAGAGGATGCGAGATTTCTGTCAGAGTTACTGATGTAGATAAAACGGTCTAACCTCAGCGTTTGGTTCGTTACTTCTGTTTGATTATTTGTATTCTCTATTTCACTTGGTTTTTTATACAAATTTTCTATACAAGACAATTGTAGGGAGTTCTTGTTTTCATAGTGTTTTTTTTGTACAGTTACTGAAGTTAACTGTGATCAAAAATTTTAATTAAATATGTGAATATTTTAAACAAAACAAAATTTTAGAACTATTAGATTTGTTTGAGTAAAATTATTTTTAAAATTAAAAATTATTTTAATTACAAAATTTTGTTTGCTAATAATGTGGTAGTAACTTTATTTATGAACTTCAAATAAAAAGAAGGATATTTTTTGTAGAATACAGGTTCTTTTATTGCGATTTATAAAAGTCTGAGGTTTGCTACTGTTCCTGCTTACATTTTGTATGTAAATTTTTATCTCTTTGGAATAACCAAAGATTAAATTATAAATTTTAGGATTTCATATGAACAGACAACAATACAAGCGAATCTAGTCATACTTTTTGTACCTCAAACTTATGCAATTTCTTCTTAATGAAATGTAATATTTAGAAAAATCTTTTATGGAACAGAATTCTATTTAAGACAAACTTTTGTTGAAATGTGAAATTAATTGTTTATCTTATTTTTTCTCTCAGGTTTCTATTGTGTATTTAGCTATAGTTAAAATAGCAAAACAGCCAAGCTAATTTTATATGATCATGTTTATTCGATTCCCAGGACTCATAAAGATAATACATCTGATGGAATCCCACACCAACCTTTTATTGACCTCAGTTGTTGTATACATTATTATCAACAGTTACATGTCTTTGTACTTATTCTTGTTTTGTCTTCATACCCAACACGTTTAATCTCAGTTTCTTCTTCTTCTCTAATTCCTATTATTCATGTACCCGGTAACTTAATTAAGTCCAACTTTAAATTCACAACTTCTTTAAATGAGTTCCAATATTGTCATTTTACAAAACTTATATAAACAGTTCATAGAAATTCTGTTGTCTTGTTTTGCCTGACCAATGTCTACCTGCACTTCCAAGGTTAAGATTTTGAACTCAGCTAGTTTTGAAGTAAAGTACACTTGGAAGCCAGTCACACACACATAAAAGAAGTTTTAATCTACTTTATCAAAATTAATACTAATTGTTTAATAATTTTTATTTATATTATGTTGTTATCACACCAAAGTTTATAACTCTTGTTTAGGGTACAGGTTTTCTAAACAATGAACTTTTTAATTTCACATTTCACATTACCTATTCATGCCCTGGTACCTATTTACCCCTGGTAAAATCTCTGCATATTTCCATGGTATGTATGCACACATAGGGACTATGACAGGTATATAATGACTACAGTTTAATGTTAGGTCTGTGTAGCTTAGTAGACAGTTTACTAGTTATGATGCTATATACACAGTGTTGCCACTGCCTTATGGATAGGGAGTGATCATCATCCATGGCTTGTGGAAGAGATCAAACCCGTGTAACTGTCATAACACTCCAACATTCTGACCACTAAACTATACAACAATATGTTTTATTTTTTTGATTTATTTTTTTAACTGAATACAATTAGACATGAATTTGTATTCAAAATCATGAAAAATTAATTTTTCTGACGTTCGCTAAAAAACTATATTAATTTTGATCAGTAAACTCATATCCTTTATTTACTTGTTTGTTTTATTCAAAAATATTAAAATAACAAAATGTGTGGTATCTGAAAAATATAATGCATTATGAAAAATATAATGCATATTATTTATAAAAATCATGACAAATAATTTTTGTTTTTATAATTACACTCTTTTGAGTTTTGTTAGTTTTATTAGCAGCCATCTTAACACCAACGTTGTCACTACTTGTTGCCACACTGCTAAATACTTAGTTCTTGACAAGGCTTTTTGGTGTCTCCACCATCTTCAGGTCTTAAATGACCTGAGACACCGAAAGGCCTCATCAAGAACAAAGCATTTAGCAGTGTGGCAATAAGTAGTGACACTCTTTTGATTTATGTATTAATAGTAATCATGTATACAATTTGGCCAACTGTATATACGGTTACTTAATAAATTTGATTTATCATTTTTATGTCAGTGTGTCTGCGTAGGCCTACGCTATAAAGTGTGAATGTAAGAATACTGTAGTGCACTTGCATGGTCTCATGTTGGTTTTGTAGTAGTAGTAGCTGTGCGGTTTATAGTAGTGTAGCTTATATAGCAGTAGAACTATGTAGTTGTTGAGATATGAATGAACAAAGTGATAAATCAAATGTATGATATCTATTGTGATATTATATAATATGATCAGTTTATTAGTCACTAGCCTAGATTACATTTGGTTGTTTGGCACAGTGGTCAGTGTATGTCTGGAGTGCTGCACTGGTAACATGGGATCGATTCTCTCACGTTTTGCTGTCACTGTTAGTTAGATACTATTGGTGATTAATGGTCTTCTTCTTCTGATAGTTCCTATCCGTTTCGGATGTTGAATATCATATAAACTATTTTAACTTTCTGCACTGCTGCACGGAATAAGTCAGTTGTATTCAAGCCAAACCAGGTCCTTAAATTTCTCAGCCATGATATTCTCGGTCGCCCGACTCCTCCCTTTCCAAGTACCTTTCCCTGTAGTATGGACGGCAATAAGTAAAATCTCTGTTCATTTTTCATGAGATGCTCCAGATACTGAAGCTTTTTTATCTTCACTGTGTTAATAACTTTCCTTTCTTTCTTAACCTTTCTAAGAACTTCAACATTAGTTATATGTGCTGTCCATGAAATGCTCAGTATTCTACGGTGCATTGATGTTAGATCATTTCATTTCTTGAGGCACTGGTAAACTAGGATATTATATTCTTAACAAGTAAAAACTAGTTAGTGACTTAATGGAACTATAATTAAATTGTAAAACATTGTACCTGTTTGAGAAACTATGTGTACATATACATTGGTTATAGGTAGGGACATTGCCTACACTTGTTTTTATATTTATTGTTTATAAAAATTGTTTACTTGTAAATAAATTATTTTATGTTGCAACTTTATTTAGAGTCAAACCACCTAACATAAAGCTTCAGTCAATGTGTCGACACTGGTGCGTAGGTGTCTTTACAGAGGCTACTGGTTCAGCAAAAATCTTAATTCTCTATACTAGCATTAAAGCAGCAGTTGTTATTTCTTTCTTATTCTTTTAAATACAGTTGTCTTCAAGCTTTTCTAAACACCAATACTGGTTCCTTAAAATTTAATTTTTTATTTCACTCTGTACAACTCAAAAAGAAATACCCAAATAAGGTATTGATATTTATAGAAAATCTTAGAATTGAGCCCAGTTAGAGTTAACCTGTATTCTACTGACTAGATGGACATTTTTCAAAAAGAAATACACATTTCTACCAAATGCAAAGAAAACTACACATCAGTAACTTTGACTGACAAAATAAGGGAAAATTTAATTTATAATGAACAAATAAGTGTACCATAGTGAAAAAATTGGTGAATTAGTGTGAAACGTATAGTTAGCATTGTAGTATTGTTAAGTTAAACATAGTGTTAAAGTGCAACAATTAAAGGACATTGTGTGTAATTAACATACAGCAATGGCAACAGTGAACCAATGTAGCAATAAGTTCAAGAGAAAAGCTTTTCCTGTCTCATCAATAATAACAATGACGCAATGACAGTTCAAAAAAGAGAAGTGTTTTTAACAACAGCTAATGTGTGTTATAGCAATAGTAGGTAGAAAAAAGAAGATTTCCCTATTTCAGCAAAATGTAACTACAATGAAGATGTGACTATAAAGCTGATACAAAGAGTTCTCTATTTCAGCATGACCTGTAATGAAGACATGAGTTCAAGAAAGACAACTTTGCCATCACTTGAAGAAACTTTATTTCCCATAGCATCAGTGAGATGAGGAAAGTAGATTCCTACACGTCACAGTGGTCACAATAAAGTAATATTAATTCAAAACAATAGTGTTTATATTATTAGGTATAGTGTATTGTGAGTGTATCGTAGTCTTTTAAGTAGAAGAAACAATACTTTTCAGCTTCAGCAAGAGCCACAGTGAAGAAGTGAGTTCAAGACTTGCCACTTCCAGACGAGACATGAAAATGCACATGAGCAGTGAGGCAGAGAAAGAAGAGTCCTACACTTCGAGGATAGTCACAATGGAGCAGTGTAGTGTAGCGTGAACTGTAGTGTAGCGTGTTGTACTTAGAAGAAGGAAGATATCTCCACTTCAGCAGTAGCCACAGCGAAGATGTTAGTTCAAGAAAGAAGTCGTGTGCCTTTCAGAAGAAACACTACATTGTATGGCAGCAGTGAGATGAAGAATGAAGAGTCCTAGACTTCAAGGATAGACACAATGGAGCACTGTAGTGCAGTGTGAAGTGTAGTTTAGTGTTCTGGAAGTAGAAGAAAGAAGATGTCTCCACTTCAGCACAAGCCACAGCAAAGATGTGAGTTCGAGAAAGAAGACTTGGACCTTTCAGAAGAGACACTACATTTTATGGCAGCAGCGAGATGAAGAGTGAAGAGTCCTAGAGTTCAAGGATAGTACAAAGGAGCAGTGTAGTGCAGTGTGAGTATAGTGTAGTGTGCTGGAAGTAAAAGAAAGTAGTTATCTCCATTTCAGCAGAAGCCACAGCAAAGATGTGAGTCAAGAAAGAAGTCTTGCGCCTTTCAGAAGAGACACTACAGTATATGGCAGCAGTGAGACGAGGAATGAAGAGTCCTAAAATTCAAGGATAGTCACTATGGAGCAGTGTTGTGTAGTGTGAAGTGTGGTGTAGTGTGTTGTATGTTGAAGAGAGAAGATATCTCCACTTCAGCAGTAGCCACAGCGAAGATGTGAGTCAAGTTAGAAGTTTTCCGCTTTCAGAAGAGACATTACACTATATATATGTCATAAAGGGTGTTTGTGAAGGCGTCTTCAATTCACCATAAGCACTGGTTTCCAACTCATCTTTTGAAGGAAGAATTTTTCATCATACTGCAGTCTTGTGGTGATTAGAAGTACATCCTATACACTCACAGTAAATTACAAGAATGCAGCAATGTTGTCATTAAGATTGAAGGGGTCGTAGGCCCATTAGTACTGTATTTAAGGGTTATTTGTGCCACCAGTACTGTCATTAGTCAACTTTTGTTGTTTGAACCTAAATCAACTGTTGTTACTCTGTGTATGTGTGTGTTTAGTTCAACAAATCAGTAACATTTTGTGGTGTATGTTTAATAGTGAAGTCATCTCTCTACTGTGCAGAGTCTGGACTAAGTGTGCGTCAGTGGTCGGTAGGCGACAAGTGAAAAGTGTTTTATTTCCAGTGATTTTGATGAAGTCAGATGTCCTTTAGTGAGTGAAGTGTACCTTTTTTGTCATATTTTTTTTTTGTAGTTTTCAGTGTCTAGCAGCAGCTTCCCACTGTCATCAGGAGGCTTTTGACTAAACCACACATTTAAAGGAAGGTAAGTTATTACTTTGAATTTAATTTTGAAATATTTATTAAAATTTGGAACTGTTAAAAAAATGCTTTGGTGTGAATTTAGAAATTATTTATATGAATTATGAGAATGGCATAATAAAAAATAAGAAGTTATAATAACTTTTTAAATATATCTTGAAATATATTTATAACATTTAAAATAATGTGCGACAAATATAAGAACATGAACGCCTATAGACGTAAAAACCGTGGCAAAACTTGAGTGTTTTTTGTAAAACATTTCAAAAATTGATTTACAAGTTGGTAACGTTTGCACAATTTTAGTTAGGCCTACCTATATTTTAAAATAACCACTAGGATTATGTTTATTAATTGTTATATACACAAACCAATTATTACTATTATTTTAATAAAAATGTTAATTTGATTTTCTTGTAGGGAAGTATTATATAATTATAGCATTTTCTCAACAGAACCAAGATTTATTTAATAAGACTCTCTAATGTCTTAATGAAATAAATTGTACAAACTGAATTATTCTTTAAAACAGATGAGCATCTGAAGACACAGAAAAAGCTTCTTAATGTTATATTTTTGATATTGTATATAAAAATAATTATTTTTTCAATTATAACACACACACACAATATAAGCAAAACTGTACCAATGCTTGTTTTAGGTTTTCATATCTATACATAAACTTATTTTAACGCAATTTAGTAGTGAATATGTCCCCTGGATATGTTACTAGCATATCGCAAGATGTATGGGTATTGATGGGTATACATTTGTTGAATCGAATCTGCAAAGACTCTGGATTGCAAATAGCCACACTTACGCTTAAACTTACAGTTACACTTTGTAAGTCCAAGGTGATGGCTTTTGGTGGAACTGATCCCGTACGGACAAAAATTTTTATAGGTGGTACTGTCCTGGAACAAGTCGGGCTACACTGTGTCTTAAAATGGAAGCAACGACGTTGTGAATAAGTTGAATAAGTTCAACTTATGTGCGGGACCATTAGGCGAACCCTTAAGTAAGGAAGTAAAGGAACACGCCTAAAATTCTACAAGGTGATGGCTCTTCCCACACTTCTTTATGGGTCTGATAATTAGACTTTAACGAAAGGCCAGGCCAGTCGCATCCAAGCGGCTGAAATGAAATTTCTCAGGCACGTGGCAGAGTATACTCTCAATGATCATAGATGAAACACATATATACGGCAGGAACTGAATATGATGAGTTTACTCGAACAGGATCGCCCAGTATCGGCTGAATTGGTGGGAACATCTTTGCCGAATGGATGACTGCCGCATCCCCAAATAACTCTGGAACTATAAGCCGAGGGGACGGAGAGATGTGCGACGGCCGAGGGAGCGCTGGAGCGACCAGCTCTAATCTGTGCCTTTTTGAGACCGGAATAAACCATCCTTGGTTTAATCCGTGAAGAAGATGATATATATATTTCAATCACTTTCTGCTACAGTCCGTTTCTTGATGTATATAATACATTTAATATTTATACATAAATTTACCTCAAGATGTTATTTTTCTATTTGGAACATGTTTCGGGTACTATCTTGTACCCATCCTCAGCCTTCCGGTTTTTTTGTCTGGTGAAGTACATATGTGTTGTTGGATGACTATTATTATTGTGGCTTCCTGTTGGCTTCTGGTATTTCAAGTTGGTTTTATTGTGTGTGATTGTGGTGTATGTGTTAGTTTTTTGTGTATTTTCAATGTTGAGTGCTTTGAATATTGTGTCATGTTTTGTATTGATTTGTATTTGTTTACACAAACACATACACCACAATCACACACAATAAAACCAACTTGAAATACCAGAAGCCAACAGGAAGCCACAATAATAATAGTCATCCAACAACACATATGTACTTCACCAGACAAAAAAACCGGAAGGCTGAGGATGGGTACAAGATAGTACCCGAAACATGTTCCAAATAGAAAAATAACATCTTGAGGTAAATTTATGTATAAATATTAAATGTATATATATATATATATATATATATATACCTATTTATATGTGCATACACAGAATGTGTTCTAGTGTATACACATTAAAATACAAATATTCTTTTTCTATTTGTAGGGTCGCAGGAATACAGTATTTCCAAGAGATCAGGTTTCCACATCATGTCAGTATGTATGCAGTAAGAACTCAGCAGCAGTGGAAGGACGGCTTTGCACTCATCAAGATGCTCCGGATTGCGGCAGGATCATTAAGAGAAGGTAAATATCTATGTTCAGAGATATTCGTTTACGGAAAATATTAAAATTTTTTGGTAGTAATTTTCTTGAGTAATCAAAACACCACTAGAATTACTACAAAAAAAAATATCGGCATCGTGAACCATACATGACTTCCATGTTCTAAGATTTATATCTAATATCATTTTCGAAATGAAATATTTCCATAGAAACTACTTCTTTCTTCAGCTTTAACCATAGTACTGTGGTCACTATCGTATACCACCTCACGTTAGCGCCCTCGATTTTCACTGATGATGGCAGTCGATGGCACTGCCGAAACGTCTGGTTGTGCAGAAAACATTGGGCAGAGGCAAAACAGCCCGGGAAGGAATTTTAACAACAAACTACTTCTTTGTTGCCGATAACGTAGGACACAAAAAATTATCCCCTCCCCCTTCAACTATCATTTTCATTTATAGAATATTACCCCCTCCCACTTCAACTACCCTTTTTATTTATAGATATTTCATCTACCTTTCTACAGTGGATTGATTATTATGACCTTATTTTCAGGATACTTTATTTATCAAATTTAAGTACTTTACTCTTGGTGGTGTAAAATTTGTATGTAGGTAAAACACACATAAAATGTTTGCAGGTAAACACACATAAAATGTTTGCAGGTAAACTACCGCTTCCCCTTAACCGATCTTCACCAAAACCAATAGGTCTTGAGTCCTCTACAATTCAGGCACATATGCAAAAAATTATTTGATTCTGTATGAATTTGCGGCAGTTATCGTTCGCCGTAGAAAAAAATTCTACACACAGGCACACGGATACACAGACACTTTTCAGAATATGTCTTTTCTTCATGTTTTGAAGAAAAACAACACTTATTGGTTTGCAGTTCTTTTCTACTGTATTATTATATATTGGTTTGAGTAATTTAATACTGTATTATTATACAATCGACGTATTTTTCCTTATTTAAAACATGTTTTGAGCATCATTAAGCAACATGCTCATCAACGGCCACGTTGGTTTCTCTGTCTGACATGGCTGACAGAGCAGTGCTTAAAAATGCTCGAAACAAGTAAGAAATACATTTTATAGCGCACACAATATTTTCCTACTTAGTTTTTTAAAAATAATTTTGGGTTTTGGAAACCTGACGGGGCCATCGTATCAGACTACCTGCTTACTACGTTAACAACCTTCGAAAGGGTCGCCGAGATTGTTTATTTTCATTGGACCTAAGCAAGTCGTCTATTCATACATATTTAAGGAAATCCCCAACCAATGTGTACCCGTCTGGTTTCTTAAAGGCCATTTCATTTAGTCGGTGTACAGTGTTCTGTTAGCATTGAAACTACAGCGTGCAATCCAGTGCCACTGCATAAAATTTTAAGCGGTAAACTGAACAGCGAGATGGATTTCAACAGTAGAGATTAATTGAAAAATTACATACTAAAGAGAGCCCTTAAAAACTGTGCTGAAGACTAGAAACTTATGAAAAAAAATCAACTAACTGTGTAAAGTGTGGAAGAAACATACACTTAATTACGGGAAAAATGGAAACTTGATTTACGGATGAGGGGTAAAAACTGTAGAGTGAAAAACGATGTACGGGACAGTACAGTACAGTGTGGTATGTGTTTTATTACACAAAGGCACCATAATGGATATTTGGGAAAATTTATACAAATATACAAACACAAAATACAAAACAAACTAATACCTGAACAATTACAAATCAATACAGAACATGATAAAATTTTCAAAGCACTCAACATCGAAAATACACAAAATACTAATATATACACCACAATCACACACAGTAATAACAATTTAAAAAACCACAAACCAACGGGAAGCCATAACAAACAGCCAACCAGCGCACAGGTACTCCACAAGATTCAAAATTAGGAAGGCTGATGATGGGAACACAAAGGGTCCCGAAACCTGTTCCAAATAAGGGAAAAATAACATCTTGAGGTACAATAAATATAAATTTTAAATATATTATAGGCCTATACATCAAGAAATAAACCGTAGCAAAAAGTGTTTGAATATATATATATATATATATATATATATATATATATTACTTTAATATTTATAACTAAATTTACCTCAAGATAAATTTTTTTCCTATTAGGAACATGTATTATATTTATTATATTATAACGTATTAGGAACACGTTTTTATATTTATAAAATTGTATGTATTTGTTCTTGTGTGTTTCAGAGGCTCAAGGTAAGTGAGGTTAATGTTCGACGGAGTGGCAGTATTCAGCGTCATTGGTGAGTCAAATTTCATTTCGTTAACAGTGCCAACTAAATTTTATAAACAGCTGACACGCTCACAGTGTTCCCCCTGGTTAGATCGCGTCGGTTCGGTACTGTTTCCAATAATCTCATCATCGCGCAATAACATTTAACTTTTTTTTCGTTGAGAGATAAAACATTAGTTTTAAGAGTTGTTTTGTTGTTGCAGGTCTTCGAGATCTTCATCAGGAGAAGATCACACTCTATTTTACAGTTTGTGTGTTAGTTGTTAATGTAGGTTTTGTCTCCATTAGGTATTTATAAGGAAGTGGGTGTGTCAGTCTGTATAATATGTTGTTTCACGTGAAAACATAATCAATAAATTTATTTGGCACTGTATAAGCCGAGTACTTGGAATATTCAAAAGTTTTGAAAATCTAAATAAATTGTGTTTATATTTCGAAACACATTTTTTGGTAAACATTTTATTTCCAAATACTCTTTAGTTTTAAGAATATCTTCAAGAAAGAAGAAAACGCACCTCCTCCTCCTCCTGTTTTCTCCGTCCGTCAAAGATGCGATCTCTCCTTGGGGGTGGGGGGTATGATTACTTAATCATAACAGGTTGACTATGAGCCTGCAGTCCTTGGCTCCCGACTTGTAGTCACCCGAAGAAGAACAACAGTTCGTTTCTTTCTTTAAATCACCTTTCCCCTCGACTTATGACTCCCGTCCTTCCACCACTTCATTGATCCATTTTGTTTCCCCAATTGCCCTTCTGCTTCCATCCGCATAAATCCTTATTAGAGGCCTTCCTTCAACACCCGTTCTCCTCATACGTATACCATGTCCGACATAAACCTGACTTTGACTTTGATTTCATTTACAACATCTATATTTTTACATGAAGATTTAAGTTCTTCTTCATTTGTTCTTATCTTCCGTTTCTCACCCACTCTCACAGCACCCAGAATCTGGGGAAAAATATTCCATTTATTTAAGACACCTTAAATTATTTCAACAAGTTACATGTTTCAATCCCGTACATAATAACTGCTCTAACAATAGTTCAGTGCCAGTCTACCTTTAATTTCAAATTCTTACTCAATTCTTTCTTCCTTTTTTGGCTATTTCATTAAGGCTGGCGCCGGTCTAAACAATCCTGTAATGTAAGCACTCTTGCATTCATTGCATCTTCGACGTCCATTTTCCATTAATGTTTAGGTCTTCCTTTTTTTCTTCTAGAGGGTGTAGTCCATTCCCACACCTTCCTTGGCCATCTCTCATCCGACATTCTTTTTAGATGTCCGAATCAATTCAGTCTTCTTGCTTCTATTGTTTCTATGATGTCAAGGTCGATTCCCATCGCTTGTTTTATCTCTACATTTCTCACTCTATCTAGTCTTGTTAGTCTACAGCACCTCCGCCAGTAATCCATCTCCATAGCTCTTATTATGGATTTATTTTTTTTATTAATTTCACACAGTTCTGCTCCATATAGGCCTATGCCTTCGACTATAGTTTTATATATTCTGATTTTATTGTTTTGTTTTTGTTATTCGTGGACTCCAAAGCAGACTGTTTAATTGTTTTATTGCTGTCTTAGCTTCTCCCATTCTTACTTTTGTTTCTTGTAAGTAAAAGTACTCAATTCTCTTGTTTTAAATAAGAATCTATTATGTACAGTTATTTTTGTCCTTATATCTTCTTCTACAAGAATTACAATTAAGTAAATTTGTACAGTATTTTTATACGGTTAAATATTGACATTGGGTTTCTTTACATCACTACACACTCGCGTCGACGTTAGGTCTTACAATTATTTTCAGGTAGGTCCTCGTCGGAGAGAGTCTTCAGAATTTTTTATTGACTTTTCTCTTTCAGGTTCATCTTTGTACTGTATACAGCGTGACATTGTGCTAGTGAGGTTCTATTAATCTGGAGGTACCATTTCTAGACTAACCTAGCCAATGAAAATGTCCGACCTCCTGACGGTTGAAGGCCACACTTGCCGCTGTCACGCTGGTCACACACACCACACAATAACAATACACACCTTACACAACCCCTCAGCATTGCACTGCGCTGAGGGGACTTCAAGTCCTCAAACACGTATCTGAGGCAAAACCATTTTTTGGTCGTAAATGTGTTTGCAATTCGCGGTCAGTAGCTTTTGGTTAGGCTCTTGTTAGTTTGTAAGTATGGTTTTTTTTCAGATGCTGGGGCTGTTTCCTATGTATATGTATAAATGTAATGTTATTATTATTATTAGTATTATTTTTTTTTGGTGAATTTTAATGTGTGTATAGTTGTATCATTTTGTACATGAAAAACTCTCCAAACTTTTTTTATATTTTTTTGAAATTTTAAACCACAAACCTTGATATCGTCTAATCGCTTAACACCGACTTTTTGCAAAAAACCTCTTCCGTAAATATTTCTTTCGAATTTCAAAATGACTTGGATGCCATGGAGTAGGTTCACGAAAATAGAAGATAGAAGAAAGAAGATCAATTACTGAACAAGCAAGTACTTAACTACAATGACGTATGGAATCAAAGTAAGCTAATAATTTTGTGTTCTTTGCGTTGTATATACGACATAGTTAGTTTATCATTTATTCTTTATCTGTTTGTAGTTAAGACAATATGACATATATGCTTTTTACGAGGGTAGGGTGAACAGTTCCGGGCTCTGACACAGGTATAGCGCTACTATGCTCGTTATTTGATCGTGATGTATGATTTCATCCTTTGTGCGCTGAATTTAGATATTTCAATTCAATGAGTTGTTTAGTATTATCTGTATAATATTTACCGTATTCCTTCCGTCGTGTGAATTCGTGTTACGTTCGATTGATTTACGCGTTTCGAAGCATATGTTTCGTCTTCAGAAATACAAAATCACTCAAAGTGAGGTTGTTAAATATTAAAACTGCAAATATTGAAAACAATTTCACACATATCCGCGTTGCATGAGTGCGCACTCGAGTGGGACCGATCGGACACTGTCTGTTCTCCATATATATATTTTCTATATACAGACAGTGTCCGATCGGTCCCACTCGAGTGCGCACTAGTGTAACGCGGATATGTGTGGAATTGTTTTCAGTATTTGAATTTTTAGTATTTAACGACCTCACTTTGAGTGATTTTTATTCTGAAGACGAAACATATGTTTTGAAACGCGTAAATCAATCGAACGCAACACGAAGTCGCACCACGGAAGAAATACGGTAAATATTATATATATTTTGTCAATAAGTGACTTGGATACCAATTCAAACATGTTTTTCGTGTTTAGTATTAGTTTGGCAGTACATCTCAGTAATTGCCTCAAGCGATGTTTTCTAACAGTGACCAGTTTGGAAATCCGTGGCGTCATTATTGTCGCGGCTGTGGTTAAAATCAAAGAATTGATGAAGTTTGAATTGCTTCCTCGCCCACCATACTCGCCCGAGTTAATCCCGATCAACTTCTACATCTTCCCTAACATAAAAAAACATGTCTCGGTGGAAAATATTTACTGGCTACAATCAAGTCAGTGATGCAGTATTAGGCTGCTTTGAGGACATCGACGACAAATTGGCTTATTAGTATGGCATAACCGGTTTGGAACATCATATGGGGAAAAGGGAAGAGAGCTAAATAGAGATTATTTTGAGAAATAACCGTAAATTAATTGGAGAAAGTGTTGCTTTCTTATTCAGGCTCGGGACTTTTCACCCTACCCTAGTAATATAATAAACAAACAAGCAGATAAACTTCTTTTTTGAATGGTTTTCTGGTTGTTTCTCCTGATTTTTTTGTAAATTTTGCTTTGTTCAGTTGTATTAAAAGTATGTACCGGGCTGTCTAGCCGTGGTCCATGGTTTTCAGACAAACCAAACGTTTCGACAGCACCACTGGCTACCATCATCAGTGGAATTCTAGGAATTCGAGCCTACCCGAACGCGGGTTGTTACCACGTCAGGCCCACAGTTTGAGCCTTCACCGCAGTACTGTGGGCCTGGCGTTTAACAACCTGCGTTCAGGTAGACTCGAATTCCTGGAATTCCAGTGATGATGGCAGCCAGTAGTCCTGTCGAAACGTTTGGTTTGTCTGTAAACATTGGACCACGGCCAAACAGCCCGGTACATACTTTTAATACAACTGACAACGGTCGTGAAAGGCTTAGAATAATATTTGCTTTGTTCACGTAATAAAACAGTGGGAAAGTTAATTAATTTTTATAAATTCAACTTAATGGCGTGGGTGCGAAATATTGTTAACTAGATAAATACATTGCAACAGGAATGTTATTAGGCAAGTTTACAAAACACTTAGACCTTACAACATTCCTTTTACAATAACTGAAAAAGCGGGTTCTTCATTGGTATAGGACTGTCACCACCCTATATCAAGCCTCTCCCGCATAGAAAATCAAAAGAGGTCCCTATCGTGGCTGTTACTTTGGCGCAGTGATAGGGCTTGAATGAACTAAACGCAGCCTGGTGACATTAGCCGCGGCAGTTTTGATGCCTGTTTGAGATTGTTTTCAGTTGATACACTGGGACTGACGCACTTCTCTTAAGTACTCATCAGAGATCATTGAAACTTTTAACAACTGTCTTTGGAAACCAAAAAATATACGTAGTAAAATAAAAGTTTTTAAGCCCCCTGAACGAGTAGACAATCTGTTACCAATTATCAAGGACTACAAACAACTCCGACATATCTACGAGGGTTATTCAGAAAGTAAGGTCCGTTTTTAACTTTTGCCGCGGTATCGATGCCGTCACGCTGTTGTACATGCGCGACCAGTTTGTTGACTCGTTGGCAGATGGTCGGGGCCGAAGCCCAACATTTCTTCCACCACCCCTCGAGCTTGTAAGTCACGGAGACTTATTGCCCACGGCTTCTGTCACCGGGGTATCTCTATCCAGGTCCTCCTTATTGTATTTGTCCAGACCAGTGTCGATCCACCGAAAATCTTTTCTGTCCCGCCCCCCTGACATTGGGGTAGGCGACCCTATTCCTTTTTACTCTTCATGTTCATCTAACTCTCTGCCTTCTTTGGCTCGTCCAACTTTACGGGCAGTTCTTGCAAACACTTGGAAAAACTCCTTGTTTCAGCAAACAATTTCATGTTTACCCTCGTTGGGATGTTCACTCCAGAACGCCACCAACTCGTTCCTCTCTTCAGCGAAGGCTGGACATTCTGCCAGGACATGCCACACAGTTTCTTCTACACTCACTCCACAGGTAGTACACCAAGGCTCATCCGCTAATCTAAATGATGCCAACCTAGCCTTAAAATTTCCGTGACCAGAAAGAAACCCCGTGGCATAATAATTCGAGTTCAAAGGTAGATCAACTCGCACCCAGATGTTCGGGATAAACGAGAAGGTGGATCGTCCTTTCTCACTTGTTTCTTTTCCATCTTCTTTGCCATAGTTCCAGAGTTTCCCTTCGTCTATTTGCCTTTGAGATATCTCTTCTCATTCCATTTTCCATATCTTGTCTGATATTCACTCTTTCTGTTATTAGTAAATCAAAAGAAAGATAGATTCGTTGGCAGCCAACAACACTATTTGTAAACAACTGTGCACTGAGTAAGCTCTATTGGACGTGTTTATAATGTTCGAGAAATTCGAGACGCCCGCCGCGTGTGAAAGTACGTATGTGATTTGGTTCTTGACTGAGAAAGACATTAAAACAATTAAAAATCAATTTATGGAGAAGAAGCAGTAAGTGATTACTGATACGATGGATACGACTTTTTTGTTTAGTCTGAGCCAGAGTAAGCGACGTAGGATGCTTACCCGGGACATTGCGATAAATCGGGCATGCATGCAAAATATTATTTGATTTTGTTTGAATTTGCGGTAGTTATCGTTCGCCAAAAAATTTTACCAACAGGCACTTTTCGAAAAATGACTTTTCTTCACGTTTTGAAGGTAGCATAGTCAGAATCAGCCCTTATATTGAACACCATACTTCCATTTCCTTATGGAACATGGAAGTAAAAATTAAGATAATGTATCTACAGCGACTAAGGAAAGGTTAACTCAATAAAATAGAGCAACAGAATACAATTATTAGTTTGCAGCTTTTGTTTAAGTGTATCCAGTAGTATACGTACTACACTATACATGCGAAATGCTGAAATTATGGAGTCTCTCTCTCTCCCCCCCCCCCCCCCATATTCAAAGCTGACTTTGTTCATAGATTTTTGTTTCCATTTTTTATTAATTTATCAATCCTATATATTTTTGTGTGTCTTATAATGGAAGCAACGACGTTGTGAATAAGGTGCATAGTTCAACCTTATGTGCGGGACCATTAGGCGAACTATTAAGCCAGCAAGTAAGAAACACGCCTAAATTTCTACAAGCTGATGGCTCTTCCCACGCTTCTTTATGGGTCTGAGAATTCTCAGACTTTAACTAAAGGCCAGCCCAGTCGTATCCAAGCGGCTAAAATGAGATTTTTCAGGCACGTGGCAGGGTATAGCTCTCCATGATCAAAGAAGAAACATAGATATACGAGTATACTTGAATATTATGAGTATACTCGACAGGATCGCCCAGTATCGGCTGAATTGTTGGGAACATCTTTGCCGAATGGATGGCTGCCGCATCCCCAAAGAACTATGGAAATATAAGCCGATACTGGACGGAGAGGTGTGAGACGTTCGAGGAAGCGCTGCAGTAACCAGCTCTAATCTTTGCCTATTCGAGACCGGAACAAACCATCCTTGGTTTAATCCGTGAAGATGATGATGATGATGATGAATCCGATATTTTTATTTTTGTCCATCGTCCTCTCTCCTATCAATTCTTCCTTCTCGCTCTCACACTCTCTCTCTTTTTTTCTTAGTCTGCCTGTTTCTCTCCCTTATTCTCTGCATAATAGTTTTTCGTTACGAGTAACATTAACAAAAACATTAACGTTATATTGGTTCTTGTCAGTAAAATTAATACATTTTAATCAAATAACATTTTTAAAGAATTCATAATAATTCTCTGATTTCACTGTAGTTAATAAAACAACGTAAAGTTCATTACATTCAGGGTTTGATGTCAGGGAGAACGCCCCGGATCGGCGTCGAGAAATATCTTGGTTCATAATTTATTCATAGGCTCATAGGCACCTATTATTGTTCTAAAGTTATATTACTTCCGTATTGTATAATCTTCCTCATATTGTTACGTTCGCATTATCACTGGAGGAATACTCTGTAGCGCACCTGTTTAAGAACATGTCATAAACTTTATTCTTATATCTGGAGAAGAATTCTGTTGCGCATGATGCTCCTGCTCGATTTATAACTCTGGGAGAGGGCGAACAGCTAAATTAGTTTTCAATGCAATGTCTACAGAACTTGCACGCGCTGCGTATTTAACTGTCGTTTTATAATTCATTGTGTTACTGTTGAAATAAGATATTACTGTTGAAATAAGACCTTCCCTTGTCTCATGCACACACTCCCCACCCCTCGCCATCACAACACAGATGTTCCAGATACGCCCTAAACAGATGTTTACCACCTACACTACTCTAACATCCTGTGTTCAGTAATTTCATTCACTCCCTCTTTGACAATGGCTTAAGTTAGTCGAAACAGCTGTCAGAGTTAATTAAAAAATTTGTGAAACTTACCAAGTGTTTTTATATATTTTACAAAACCTTTGTATTAATATGTTTCACCAAGTGCCCAACGAGTCATCAATTAATATCGTGAATAAGATATTTGTTAAATTAGTGTCTCCTAACCTTATTCTAACAATACAATACCTCTATAGATTTCAGCTTATCAATTTTTAAATTCAAACTCAAGCAAGCGCATTTATATTGTCTGAACACTACGATCTGAATACATTCGCTATCAAAACGTTGTTTTTTATACTCGCTTATAACTTACTTCGATCTTAACTTATCAACTTTTAAATTCAAAATGAAACAACTCTGAATTCGCGCACTATTAAGAAGTTTCTTAAGATGCATACGCTACCTTCGATATCATAACCTATATCTTTATTTATAAGAACCGTGGACTCTGGCCCGGCTGTCTTTCGCGGGATCCGACCTAAGACTCCCCGGGTTCCATGGACGGACTCCGGGGAAGGCCCGTCGAACGACTCCCGCGCTATTCCCTACGCGGGAGGTTTCCACCTATGCCGGGACACCGCCTGCTTTTTACGGCATCCAGGCCGGTTGAACTCCCGCGCTAGGACTTGGTCATAGACCTCCCCGGGGTACGAAAGATTCTCCGAAGCCCGGGAAAGCCGTCGACATGCCGGGCGAGGCGCTAGGACTCTGGCCCGGCCATTTTTCTCGAGAACCGACCTAAGACTCCCCGGGTTCCGTGGACGGGCTCCGGGGAAGGCCCGTCGGCCGGAACCCGCGCTATTCCCTACGCGGGAGGCTTCCACCGTTGCTATGGCAACCAGAATGTATTGTATTGTTGCATGGTTGCCATGGTAACCAGATCTAATAGTTTTTTTAAGACCCAGAAGGAGCCCCCAAACCATCGTATCGAAAAAAACACCTATCCTATGTTAGTTCTCCCGTTGCGTAAAATATTTGTGCCAAGTTTGGTTGAAATCGGTCCTGTGGTTTAGGAGGAGATTTGGAAGACCCCAAGGGACTCCCCAAAGGATCGTATCGAAAAAAAACACCTATCCTCACGTTGCGTAAAATATTTGTAACAAGTTTGGTTGAAATCGGTAAAGTGGGTTTAGGAGGAGATGTGGAAGACCCCAAAGGACCCCATCGAAAAAAACACCTGTCCTATGTTGGTTCTTTCGTTGCGTAAAATATTTGTGCCAAGTTTGGTTGAAATCGGTCCAGTGGTTTGGGAGTAGATGTGGAACATACATACATACATACATACAATGACTTTTATTTATATTAAGATATAACCGACATTTGTTACACTATATGAGGTGCTATCTATCAAACAGACTTAAATTATAAACATCTGTTAATAAATACTTCAATTTCTTAATTATTAAGTACGTAGTATTGAAATCGTAATTTGTCAGCTGCATTCTCTTTCTCTGTATACTATTTTGGTTCCATGTTCCATAAGGAAATGGAAGTATGGTGATGGCGAAAAAATCATATTTGAAATAAGAGCTAGTTCTGATTGTACTACCCTCAAAACATGAAGAAAAGTCATTTTCCGAAAAGTGTCTCTGTGTGTCTGTGTATGGCGAACGATAACTGCCGCAAGTTCAAACAGAATCAAATAATTTTTTGCTTAGTTGTGGAGGACTCAAGGCCTATTGATTTTGGAGAAGATCGGTTAAAGGGAAAGGGGTAGTTTACCTGCAACGTTTTATATTTAACAAGAGTAAAGTACTTAATTTCGATAAATAAAGTATCCTGACAAGAAGATCATAATAATCCAATGTAGAAAGGTAGATGAAATATCTATAAATGATAATGGTAGTTGAGGGGGAGGGGGTATATTTCTATAAATGAAAATGATAGTAGTAGGGGGAGGGGATAATTTTTTATATGTGTACTACATTATCGGGAACAAAGAAGTAGTTTTTCGTTAAAATATTCCTTTTCGGGCTGTTTGGTCGTGGTCCAATGTTTTCTGCAAAACCAGATGTTTCGGCAGTGCCATCGACTACCATTAACAGTGAAAATCGAGTGCGCTAACGTGAGATGGTATACGTTAATGACCACAGTACTGTGGTTAAGGCTGAAGAAAGAACTAGTTTCTTCTATGGAAATATTTCATATCGAAAATGATTTTAAATATAGATCTTAGAACATGGAAGTCATGTATGGTTCTCCATACCGATATTTTATAGGTCCTACACGTTCGTATTTCTCTCTCTCTCTCTCTCTTTCTCTCTCTTCTCCTCCCAATAATTACACATAGGTCTACTACCCGGACGGTTGCAGTCGAGGTGGAAATTTGAACCGGTCAATTGCGTTAAAAAATATCGTCCTATAAGCTAATAAGCTACAAACACAGGCTGGCATGGTAACGCGCTACGACAGTTTCCCAATGTCTATAAACTGTTACGATCAATCAGCTTTCTCTGTGCTATCGTAAAGTGAACATTACGGTGTCGTAAGATGGTGTCAATTGTTGCTTATATTTTCATGTTATTATAATAATAATAATAATACAGAAATTCTAATTATTCCTCAACAAAAGTATTGGAAGAAAGAGATTACTCGCACAAATTAAAAAGTTACAGAATTTAAACATCATCGAAGTTCGGGACAGGATCGTTTCTACTAGTTGCCATAGATTTGGTCAGCAAGTAAAAGTGCGGGGCGCAATGGACCGGGTAGGAACAGGTCAAAATGTTGTTTCGCCGCAACTGACCGAGACCGAAAATCTCGTATTATACTATACCTACAATGACTGACGTATACAAAGACGTATTGGAGTTTCACAATTTTTAATGCCTCTGTTGTTTAATTTTAAAGTATTACATATATATATATATATATATATATATATATATATATCAATACCATTGTCTGTCATTATTCTTAAATTATTGACGCTTTGCAAACTTCAATTTGAATTGCATTGATCACCAGTTAGTCTCGATTATCCATGTTGCTGTACTGTGTTTGCGCGTCACGCAAGCGTACACACACACGCACATAACTTATTTTAAATCAAACTAAAAATTAATTTTATATTTAAAACGTCGGTATGGAGAACCATACATGACTTTCCATGTTCTAAGATTTATATTTAAATCATTTTCGAAATGAAATATTTCCATAGAAACTACTTCTTTCTTCAGATTTAACCACTGTACTGTGTCCACTAACGTGTACCACGTCACGTTAGCTCGCTCGATTTTCACTGATGATGGCAGTCGATGGCACTGCCGAAACGTCTAGTTTTGCTGAAAACATTGGACCACGGCCAAACAGCCCGGGAAGGAGTTTTAACAACAAACTACTTCTTTGTTGCCGGTAACGTAGTACACATATAAAAAATTATCCCCTCCCCCTTCAACTATAATTTTCAATTATTATATATTACCCCCTCCCCTTCCATTACCTTTTTTCATTTATAGATATTTCATCTACCTTTCTACAATGGATTATTATGACCTTCTCTTCGTTATACTTTATTTATAAAAATTAAGTACTTTACTCTTGTTAAAACATAAACGTTGCTGGTAAACTACCCCTTCCTTTTACCCGATCTTCACCAAAATCAATAGGCCTTGAGTCCTCCACAACTCAGCCACATGCGCAAAAATTATTTGATTCTGTTTGAATTTGCTGCACTTATCGTTTGCCATAGAAAAAGTTCTACACACAGACACTTTTCGGAAAATGACTTTTCTTCATGTTTTGAAGGTAGTACAATCAGAATCAGCCCTTTTCTTGAACACGATTTTTTTTACCAATACCATACTTCCATTTCCTTATGGAATATGGAAGTAAAAAGCTTTTGGTATTACCTAGAAATTTTAAAGTTCCAGATTTTAAATATATGTACACACTTACATGTGTGTGTGTGTGTGTGTGTGTGTGTGTGTGTGTGTGTGTGTGTGTGTGTGTGTGTGTGTGTGTGTGTGTGTGTGTGTGTGTGTGTGTGTGTGTGTGTGTGACTCAAAGTTTCTCATTGAATAATATCATAACCTGCAATGCAGTTTTAAAACCAAATTTTTATAAATCTAATTTAGCCACAATTGTCTAAATATTAACCACCAGTTTTCAGGCACTGAAAATATAAAGTTAATTAAAAACATACACAAAGGCCAAAAAAATTAATATTTACAAACACAAAAACAAAAATTTATTAATTAAAGAACAAACTCAAATAAAAACAAAACAAGATGATCTATTTAAAATTATAAATTTATTAAAATAAATAAAATATAAACATTAAATTTCCAATATAACTGTCAAAACAGCCGCTTTAGTAAATAAACATTAAAACAATCGTTAATTAATCGAATTAAATCGATTATCCGTTATTTTGCATTAAAATAAAAACAAATTCGATTATTCGTTAGTTTCTATATTGACGTAGAATTATTTCGATTGTTGTTGATTTATTTACAAACCTCTGATGACGCTGATATATTTCAGTGAAACGTGCGTCAGGTATTGAAACGACAAACTATACTTCAGTACTTGCAGAAGAAACTATACTGAATAATATCAGAATATTATACAGATTTTTTTAAATTTTAAAATTCTATTCTGAAGTTAGTTAGTTATTTGTTTTAGTTATTATTATTATTATTAGTAGTAGTAGTATTATTATTTATCATTATTAGTTATTATTCAGTTTAGTTATTTGTTTTAAAGAGGTTAAAGAATATGAATAGGACTTACCTAAAGAACCAACAGTATGTTTCAAGAGGAATGTTTTCTGAGACCTTTCTACAGAAAGAATATCTCTCTGTCTAGGCAGTTATGATAGTTTAAAAATACAAAATTAAAAATGACAAATAATTTTTAAAAACTAATTAAATTTGCACCATGATGACATAATTACAGTTCCACTAAAATGCCTCTGTTTGAAACTATTTTCAAATAGAGGAAACGTCAAGAAATTTAAAATATTTATTGAGCTTAAGGTAATTCTGTAGCTGACCTGGATCACCTTCGATTTCTTTCAAATTGTAGTGTTTCACATATAGTGTCCTAATGACTATTTTCAACTAGATTAAGTCCCGCAAACGTAAACTAACTAAGTAATTTGGAAAAATAAATGTGTTAAATACGTAACACGCTGCGCCGCCATTACGCTGGTTATTGTTCTTTCATACACCTGCACGTAGCGCCGTCTATCTTATAATGACATTTAACCTCTCTCAAGCACAGATGATAATAATTCATGATAAATCTATGTTTATTGTTAAATGTGATCCGAGCCCGAAGGCCGCGGGAAGTTACCCGCGAGGCCGTAAACTATTTCCATACTACGACATGGTTTTTATTTGGGTATGTATAGTTTAATAACCGGAGACGCCGAAGGCGTCGGAGCTAATTTAGTAGTAATGTTGGTTGGAAACCACGTAATGACGGCGCAGCGCGTTAAAAATATAACTATAAAATATAAATATTCTTTGCTAATATAAACATTTAAATTAAATTTTAACACGTCTGTAGCTGATATAAGTATTATTATAAGTAAACAAGTATCCGTTAAGTCAAAACGTTAGGTTCTTTAAGTGTTACTGTGTTGTAAGCATTGTATATACACAGTAAACGTTATGTTTTCCTCAACCATGGCTTTTATTTATTTCAGCAATAAACTAAAAACCAAAAACCGTTGTCATCTAACCTCACAAATGAAAAGAACACGTATTTTCGTTTTGCATTAAGAAATAGGAGAATTTGCAATTAGTACACTTTTTTTTAACATCGTAATATATCTAATATATCGATACAATCTCATATCAAAAACATCGAAAACGTACTGCAGGAACGGGTAAAGGCAAAGTTCCGATGCCGCTAAATAGCATTTGTTTATTTACTTGTTACTATGGTAATTAATTCTGGTCTCCATGGTGTTATTGACATCTTTATATACGTCAACAAAAGACCATAATTAAAAGGCCCTACCTAAATCGTGCGAACGGGGGAAATATCAAATTCCAAGTTAGACAGTGTTTTTCGCCTTGTATCAAAGGTTACAAATATACAAACATAAAACACAAAACAAACTTATACCTGAACAAATACAAATCAGTACAAAACATGACACAATATTCAAAGCACTCAACATCGAAAATACACAAAATACAAATACATATACCACAATCACACACAATACTACAACTTTAAAAAACCAGAGACCAACAAGAAACCTTAATAGCATCCAGCAAACACACAATACTTCACCAGAGCAAGATGGCTAAGGCTGAAGATGAGAGCACGGGAGCTCTCGAAACGTGTTCCGAATAGGAAAAATATAACATCTTGAGGCAATATAAACATAAATTTTAAAATTACTATATATATAATATAATTATTATAAATCTGGGTAAAAACTCACCTCGTAATTCGGTAATTCACCATTCCAGTTTTTCTACGATATTAATCTCTCTCTCTCTCTCTCTCTCTCTCTCTCTCTCTCTCTCTCTCTCTCTCTCTCTCTCTCTCACTGTTTTATTTGCCATAACACTATACTTTCTTCTAATCACTTATTACTCATTCACAGCACACTTATAATCAATCATCATTCACTTTTAATCAGTTATCACACATTCACAGCACATATCATCATCACTGCACTGTGGAATCCCATATCGCTTCAGAGGCTCTCTGCTAGCTCATTTGTTTTCCTGGTCGCTGTTCCACCGAATCTTCTCCAGTTCTAGTGATGAATCTTCACCATGTTCTAGTAACCGTAGATGTGCATTCCACTATTCTCGGTGTCTATTCTTTCACTAATCTTCCTCTATTGT
This sequence comes from Magicicada septendecula, assembly GCA_034769895.1. Classification (NCBI taxonomy): domain Eukaryota; kingdom Metazoa; phylum Arthropoda; class Insecta; order Hemiptera; family Cicadidae; genus Magicicada; species Magicicada septendecula. The sequence continues at coordinate 1,326,824 of CM068374.1, forward strand.
GTTCAAGTATTGCTTGTCTTGTCATCCGATCAATTACGCTTTGATTTTCTGCGTTTAACAAGAAACACATTTTTAGAATTTGACAATAGTTTGGTTCGCGTGGTTCTCGTATTTTTTAGACCAGTGGTTCCCAAACTTTCAGTCCGCGGACACCCCCCCCCCAAATAATTTAAAATTTCACGGATCCCGTCTGAGTTCTGAAATATTTCAAACAGTAAATATGATATTAGAAACTCTTAGATTTTTTTTTTTGATTAAAATGTATTAAAATCAAAATTCTCTTAACTTGCAAAATTATAATATTAATGATATCAAACATAGTTTATTGTGAACAATGAAGCTTCTTTTGGACAATTAGCTCTGCAATATTAGGTTTAATGTCTGATAATTTCAATATTAAGTCACTCTCGACAGCAAGTTTATTTCTTAACTTCGCCAACCTCGAGTCTATCTTTCCAGCCCCATGTGTCGAAATCTAGCTACTTAGGCATAAAACCAGCTACACTACACGGAAAAACGTTTTGCTTAGATTCAGTACTTATACGTAGACTAAAACAGCGCGATCAGTTCTGCGTAGATGTGGGGCTCTAGTCAGTTCGGCTGACAAACAGATCTGGTACACGGCATGTATTTAAAGATATTATTAAAGCTATTAGTTTTAAATTACTTTTACAATTACAATTCGTTAGAACAAAAAAAATACTGGAATCTTCTACTAATTGTTTTAAGATACTAAAATTTAGGTTTTAGAGCATAAAAATTCTATTATTTTCTTAAAAGTGTCCGCGGATCCGCCGACCCCACTTTGGGAACCACTGCTTTAGACTATATACAGTTTCTACGCAACATTTTGTAAAACGATTTTTCATGACCGCGTGCAAGTCACACCGGGTACACAAACTGGACGTGTGGGATTGATTCCACGATCTACAATCTACACTGTCTCTATTGTTTGTGGCAGCAACTTCTAAAAGATAACTCCAGCCGTGAGAAATGTCTTGCTGACTTAGTGAAAAGACGCACATACACACAACTGTACACATGTATCATGATAAGACTGTGCTCACCGGATGTGATACAGTCAGTCACACCACTTCATTATCAGCGTAACACACCCTAATCGTGCTGTGTTAGCATTACTCTCCACAACACTAGTGCAGGATGCGTAGAATTGAAAGTGTAGACTTGCAGAATTACAAACCTGTATAGTCTGTCTTTGTCAGTGGCCGACAAACTGAAGCTTTTGTTTATTTGTTAACCCGTCACTGGTCGCGTGTGAGAGTTTCTGAAATTTGTCATACTCTGAAATGATAAATCAGGTTTCTTTTGTTATATTATTGATTTGTTTCCTATATTTTAATATTTTTCTTTTGTTTGCTGAACACATTTGTATCTGCAGTCTCAAATAAATTTGTGTAAATATTTGTGAAATACAAGGTAATACATACTTGTACTTAACTGTGCAAGATCCAGTAGTAGATAGCAGTGGCGGCTGGTGGTTGCAGTAGTTGTTGAGTTGCTGGGGAGAGGATGGGAGGGGGTAGAAGGACACATTAAACAGGGCGCAGACCAACATATCTGCATCATACATAGTGTTGTCGTATGGAAAAAAAATTGATAGTTACTGTTTTCCCCCTAAAAAGAGCTGTTAATGTTCAAACATAATTAAGTTCAAACGATGAGCATGGCAATGCACATACGCTGCATTTGGATAGGTGTGTTTTACAATAGCTTGTACACCACCAGAGGACCCAGACATTACTGACGCTCCGTCATATGTTTGTACAAGTAAGTTGTGTCGAGACAGTTCATCTAACAAGCATGATGCAAGTGACTGAGCATCATGTTTAGGAGGAGCAATGAAACCCCAGAATCTTTCAACTGGTTTATCTTTTATTATGTACCGATACACTATGACCATTTGTAAAACATTAGCAACATCGCTGGTCTCATCAGCAATTACAGCCAAATAGTCCGCTTCTTTTAACTCACTCGTACTTTTTTCATGGTATATTTCTAACATTACATTTAACAGTTCATTTTGAATTGTTTTTGAGGTACCCTTAAATACAGTTGCTTCCCCTAATTGATTTTTCATCGCTGTGTCAAGCTCAGAACTGAATTCAATTAATCCTGGAAATACACCAGGATCTGATGAAGATTCAGTTTAATCATGATCCCGTAAAGCTAATTCAAAAGCTCCACAGAAGCGGATACAGTTTATTATTATATTTAAGACGTACTGATTATTTCGTACTCTTTCGTTGTGTAAAACAATGTTTCATCTATATTCACTGTCCAGCTGCTCTGCTATATTAACTGTGCCAAAAAGAGCAAACTGTAAAGAATTCTTTATATGTACACTTGATGCCTGACGTTTTCTTATTCTATCGGATGATTAATATCTTTCATTCCGAATTTTGTCTAGGTGTCCTCCCCTCCAAACAATAAACACAGGAAACAAAATAAAGAATTTTTTTCGTCACAACCACATAATCAGTCAGTATTTTCGTAATTATCTACTTTAAATGCTCGATTAAATTGTCGACCGCCTGACTTTACAATTTGATTTATTGTTAAGGGAGGCATTGGTCGTCCTAGTCTCTTAATTTCAATTTTTTTCTGCAGTGGTCTTTGCAGAAAGGGAATTTCTAAAAGGTTTTTTAACGCTATTCATTTTAAAATAAAAAAACACGTTTAAAAACACACAGAATCACTAACTCCAAAAAGCACAAAAACAAAAGCACACAGCAGTACTTAACAAATAAAAAAATACTTAACACACAGTTAATTAATATAGTTGATTGACATAATTATCACAATCACAGTTATACAAAATTATAGTTATAAAAACTTATTATATTATAACTTATTATAAAAAATTATAGTTATACAAAATTATAACTATAATTTTATAACCTCAAAAACGAGTACACGTTTACTTTGGTAAGCTCTGCCATTTACTCTTCAAGTTGCAAACGGCCTACAACCACCAGCCCGTGCGCCACATTTGAATTGTACGTGAACATTGCCGTATAGAATCTAATACGTTTTCCGTTGAAATTTATGACACTTTTAGCTGCTTAATGATTTCGTATATTATTTTATAGTTTAGTTATTCTATATTGGTGGTTGTGCAACGCTGCAACCATACCACCAGCCGCCACTGGAAGATGGGTGTTTTGTTTCTGTAGTTCGTTTCTTTCCTTTTTTACTACCGGATTACGCCTGGTAGATGTATTACAATATTTTCTTCTTATAGTGTTCACAGTAGGACTCGAACCAATTTGTTTTCCAAAATATGAAGGTTGTTATACACCTTGTCTGACTCAAGAGTACAGGATTGTTTAGTATCATTGCAGTGGTTCCTGATATAGGCATATCTATCTTGAAGTACATTAAGGTGATTATACATTCACCTGATTATCTGTCTTGATATCTTGATCATCGTTTTGGTTTAATATGTCAATATCATCTTTTCTAATCAATTCTGGTTAAAAAACAGCGGAAGTCATACATTTCTTCTTTTCATTCCATTCAATGCGCTAAGTCTAACATTTTCTTCCGTCTACTAGTGTTAGTAAAACTTACTACAATTCAAATGAATATAGTACGTCGCAAAATAAAGAACTTATTGAAAAAAATTAACACACTAATAAACCTAGTTACTTCTATAGCGAAGGTTAAAATAAAAACATCACTTTCCTCAAGTATATGTAAGTAGTGGTGGGCGTTTTTTTGTTTTTGCAAAACGAAAACGAACTGTGCATTAAAAAAAACTGTTTTTATGGAGACAAACAGGTTAAATTAATGAACTGTTGCTATTTGCATTTACTGATCTTACCGTTATATTGTTAAAATGTTTTGTTTTGAGCATTTAAAATAACTGTTCATTTTAGTATTTTTCTTAAATGGATGGTTATGTAACTTAAACAATGGCATTAAGCAATATTTCTCTTATTTACCCAGTATCTTAAAAGGCATTTTTTGTTTTAAAATGTTCCAACAAAATTTATGGAGAATATCTGAATAATATTTTCATAGTAACTGAAATAAAACTGAGTATAACCTAATTCTGCGCTAAACAGATCGAGGATCGCAAGTCAACGAACGTAGCAGTAAAAACGAACAGTTCAATAAAAACAGTTTACGCCAAACAGCTCAACGAAAGTTCCAATGAAAACGAACGGTTTACTCCGAACAGAGAACTGAACTAGAACAGTTCGTTGTCAAGACTGTTGTCAACGCCACGTTCGTTTTTAAAACGGTAAACAGTCTGTCGCCGCGAAAAGAACAATTCGTTCGTTTTCTTCTTCAGAGAACTGTTTTTCCAAACAGTTGTGCGTTTTTGTTCCTAGTACTAAATTTCTTCATTTCACCTCCACCATAAGGACAACTGTTGCAAAGAGTGTCTTATCTTTTTTTTTGGATTGCGACTAATCAGCTTGATTCTCAATAGCTCCATCTCATTTTCTACTTGTATCTTGTCATGTATTGTCGTGTTTATGAACTCTCTATTATCTGTCATATTATTGACGGCATCGAATGACTTATCCTCTGCGCATAAATTATATAGACTTCTTCTCCTTTCTGATGTCGAAATTAGCATGTATTTAATATGCTTAGTAGCCTTACACGGCTGGAGTAAATGTTATTAAAATTAATTCCCGGGCTGTTCGGGCGTGGTCCATTGTTTTCACCAAAAACAGACGTTTCGGCAGTGCCATCGACTGCCATCATCAGAGTAAAATTAGAAGTTTCGCTAACGTAAGGTGGTACACGTTAGTGACCACACTACTGTAGTTAAGGCTACTGTGGTCAGGCTTAACTACAGTACTGTGGTCACTAACGCCTACCACCTTACGTTAGCGAAACTTCTAATTTTACTCTGATGATGGCAGTCGATGGCACTGCCGAAACGTCTGTTTTTGGTGAAAACAATGGACCACGCCCGAACAGCCCGGGAATTAATTTTATTAACATGTACTTAGATTTGGTGATATTTACATTCAGGCTTATTCCAACGAATTTTTTTATTAGCTCCTTGTACGTAAACCTCAACCGGCCGTTGTCTTGGTCTGCGGGAACTTACATGTGAGAACAATACCCCTATTTGCGCGAGTGTCATCATCGTCTTCTTAACGATTTTAGGCTTTAGCCGGCTGTTCCTATTCCACAGTTCACCTTTTCTTAGCTCCACCAACTTTTCTTCTGCTTCTAGGGTTGTAATCTTTCTCCATCTTCGGTATTATACTTTCTTCCATTCTATTGACATGTTGAATCCATTTTCTTCTGTATTCTTTAATCCTTTCATTCATTGCAAAAATATCTAAACCACTTCTTATCTTCTCATTTCTTATATGATTTCGTCTATTACACCTTTCAACTGGTCTCAGAAATTTCATGTCTGTTGTTTGTATCTTCTGTTCATCATTTTTCTTTATGACCCAAGTTTCAGAACCATATAGTAGTGTAGGTATTGCCATTGTTTTATAAAATTTTATTTGGGTTTCTTTTCTACATTTATTTCCCAACGTTAATTTGCAGATTAAAGAACAAATTCAAACAAAAACAAAGCAAGACGATGTATTTAAAATTATACATTTATTAAAATAAAGAAAATAAAAACATGAAATGTTTTAATAAAACAGCGGACCACGTAAACAAACATAACACTTCTTATCTTCTCATTTCTTATATGATCTCGTCTATTACACAATTTTTAACTGATCTTGCGTGAGTGTAGTGGGGTAAAATCAACCAGTTCAGTTGAAAACGGTGAAGCTGACGAAAGAAGAAAACAGAAAACATCCAACTTTTTAGATTTCTTCTCCTTCTTTTTCTTTTTAATTAAAAAGTATTATTAAAACGAATTCAGAATTTGGCGTACACGTTTCACGATGTTCTGTTATTTCCGTTGTAAGGACGGAGGGCGACCTCTGGCGGCTTTACAACGTCATTAACGGTCCCCGGATCGTATTAACATTGCGATCATATCTGTTTGCACCAGAACACGTATTTTGCATTACAAACATTGGCGGATCGTGGGCGACCGATGTTGTGTTGTGTTGGTCTCTCGGGTTTCACTAAACTCTCTCTTATCGGAACGTTTATTTCATGGTCAAATTGTATGGCTAACACAAATTGGTTACAGCTCGACGGTGATCACCACATTACTGGGCACAGGAGATCTTAATACGTCACACAATAGCCCTCCGACGTACTAATACAGAAACGATACTTTGTGCACATTAAAACGTCATCATAGAGAGAGGGAGGGAGTTAGGTAGAGAGAGAGAGAGAGAGAGAGAGAGAGAGAGAGAGAGAGAGAGAGAGAGAGAGAGGGGGGGGTAGAGAGTCAAGGTGAAACCTTGAAGTGAGGTAAATAACTCTTGATAGATTCTGAGTGGCGCTTAATGTAATTATCCCATTTCGGCCTGATACTATAGTTAGGACACTGGAGCACTTACTTTCTATTACCCTTTCCCCGTGGACAACGGGGCACTAATCAGGTGTTCGTATGAATCTTCTTAGCCATTCTTTTCTCAAGTTATTAATTTTCTTTCGGATGTTGGACATTATTGGTAACTCTGTAGTTAACACGTTGTTGAGTGCTGATTTTTTTTTACGAGGGTAGGTAAAAATCTCTATAGACAGTAGGAACCCCGTAGTTCCTAGTAGTGTGGAACTCTAACCCACTAAAAACACATCCCTTAATGCTACAACTGAGCAAACTCATCCAGCAGCTTTTCCTTCATGTTTCCTTCACGAGTGATGGGGTGAAGTCCAGTGGCTAATCCCAAGATTATTCTGTCTTTCTCACACGTTTGAGTTAGGTCTCTATGTAGGTTGTCGTTCCTTATATACCAAGGGGCATTCACTATGCTTTTGAGTACTTTGTTCTGAAAGGTTTGTATCTTTTCTAAGTTTGTTTTCTTTGTACAGCCCCACAGCTGAATTACGTAAGTTCACACAGGCTTCAGAACTTGTTTGTACAACAGCAGTTTGTTTTCACCTGTTAGTTGCGTTGCTGATGAACAGGCTATCCTGTCGAACTTGGAAAGCGGCTTGCAGATGACTGTACACTCAGCTTGAAGGTAGCTGTACGCTCACTGAATCGAATCTGCAAAGATTCACAGTGAATTACAGATCTCCACACAGAACACCAAGGCAACGGCTTTTCACGGAGCTGATCCAATACGAGCAAGAATTGTTGTAAATGGTACTGTTCCGGAGCAGGTCAGTAATTTTGTATACCTGGGCTTTAATGTGTTTTGCATTACAACACTACTTAAGTTCAACCGTATGTACAGGGACAATCAGGACAACTCTGAAATCAACCAGCAAAGTAACACGCCTGACGTTCTACAGGGTAACGTGGCCCTCCACACACTTCTCTATTGGTCTGAGCATTGCACTCAGGCACGTGGCAGGGTATGCTCTCCATGATCATAGAAGAAACACAGATATACGGCAGGAACTGAATATTATGAGTATACTCGACACATAGGCGGATCCAAGGGGGGGGGGCACTAGGTGCAACTACCCCCCCATAGGCCCAAAAAATTATAATTCGGAATCGGGCATCGGCGGATCCCCTGACTGCCTGGGCAGACAATCTTGTTGCATCTATAAGGACTGCTCGCGACACTACCACAGTGCTTACCCTGGTCTTCCAGTCTTTAGCTACCCTCTTTCCCCTACTTCCCCTGAATGGCTAATAGCCTGAGGATCGTTGCGTGGAACGCCTTCGGGCTGCTCCCCAGACGATCTGAACTGATGACTTTCGTGACGGAGTATGATGTTGATATCATACTTCTTTCCGAGACTTATCTGGCTCATTACCACTCGTTTTCACTTCCTGCCTATGTCTGTTATCGTCAGGATCGTCCCCTACGGCATCGCTATGCCCCCCTCGGGGGGCACAGCTGTCTTAGTCCCCAGGCGGATATCCCACAGGCTTTTGCCTCCTCTAGATACGTCTATTATTGAAGGCTGCGCGGTGGCGGTGGACGCCGGCGGTTCGGAGTTGCGCGTTGTTTCTGCGTACCTCCGGCCTGGCCGGCGAACTCCGCCACCGCCCGAGGAGTGGGACGCCCTCGTCGGCCACCCCCTCTCAACGATTGTAGCCGGCGTCTTAAACGCAAAACACCCTTCATGGAACAGCCGCGTTGTCAACGCCTATGGAAATTCTCTATTCCGGTTCGTCTCTGGCGACCCGGCACTTAATGTCATCGGCCCTGAAGACCCTACCTACTACCCCTTTCACAGCCATCGGCCGGACGTTCTTGACATAGTAGTTGTCAAGAATGTTGCCCGTAACATCGAGGTCTCGTCTGTGTCGGATCTTTCGTCCGATCACAATCCCCTTGTTATAACTGTTCGAGAGCTGTCGGCGTCACAGCGACTTCCCGCTCAGATTGTTAGGAGAGTCAACTGGCGCTCCTATCATGACGAGCTCTCTCGAAGGTTACCATCTCTCCCGGCGGACCCTATCGTCACTCGTGACGATTTGGATCTCCGCGCCACAAATCTTCAGGAATTAGTCCAAGGTGTCATGGATCGACACACCTACGCACTCGAGGTGAATCATCGCAAATCGGCCTTACCTGCGGAAGTACTCCACGCCATCTGGCTACGGCGCAAGCTCCGCCGCAGATGGCAAAGAACCCGTGACCCAGTCGTAAAGCGACGATTTCAACAACAGTCCCTTTACGTCCAGCAGCTACTGCGGGACGTAAACTCTGATCGATGGGACTCATATCTTGAGTCTCTTGAAGTCGACCACGCCTCCGTCTGGAGAGCTGTGAGTAGACTGACCAGCGAGAAGAGAACTCGCAACCCGCTGGAAACCCCGAACGGGATTGTGTCTTCATCAGAAGGCAAGGCTGAGGTCTTCGCCGACTACATGGAGTCGCAATTTACCGTTCATCGAGGCGTTTCGGACCCTGCCCACTCGGCAGAAGTCCGGGACTTCCTATCTGGTTATTTTTCTCGCCCTCCCGCTGGCCCAGACCTCCCGTTCGACAGAGACGAACTCGTTTCGTCTGTCTGCCGACTAAACCGCCGTCGCGCCCCCGGTCCTGACCGGATCGGGGCCGCTGCATTACAATATCTCCCGGCCTCAGGCGTTGACCTCGTTCTCGAGCTGTTCAACTCTTGTCTCCGGCTACAGTACTTTCCCCGCCTGTGGAAAACTGCCAACATCGTTATGATTCCAAAACCCCGCAAGCCGCGCATGCTTCCTGAAAGCTATCGGCCAATATCTCTCTTGCCAGTTATCTCGAAGGTGTTCGAGCGGCTCCTGCTGGTCCGCATCTCGCCGTTGTTGGATAATTTTATCCGCAACGAACAGTTCGGGTTTCGCAGAGAGCACTCGACCACGCTTCAACTAGTCCGCGTGGTAACGCAACTCTCTGACGCCACCAACAGGCGAGCGGCTACGGCCGCCGCACTGTTGGACGTGAGCAAGGCCTTCGATAAAGTCTGGCACGAAGGTCTTCTCTTCAAACTTGCTAACTCCCCCATACCATCGTCCATAGTGTTTTTCCTCCGGTCGTATCTCTGCGACCGAACCTTCAGGGTGAGCGTCGACGGAACCTGCTCTGCAGTTCGTCCCGTCGCCGCCGGCGTACCTCAGGAATCTGTCCTCGGCCCCGTTCTGTATCTTGTGTACACGAACGACCTGCCTGTCTTGCCCGGTGTCACGTTGTCTTTGTTCGCTGACGATGCAATGTATCATTACAGCTCTGTGTCCCCGCGTTTTGCGAGTACACAGCTGCAGCGTCAGTTGGACCAGCTTCCGGACTGGCTACGGAAATGGCGGGTGACGCTCAATACGGAGAAATCCGAGGCGATCTGTTTCACTCGTAAGTCCATCTCCCGATGCCAGCCCCTCTCCCTGGAAGGGAGGCCTATCGCCTATAAAGAGTCGGTGAAGTGTCTAGGCGTTCGGCTAGATCGTCGCCTTTGCTTCAACACCACGTGACGGAAACCCTTGCCAAGGCTCGCGGCGTCCGAGCCAAACTTTACCCATACCTCGCGTGCCGCAGCCCCCTGGCGCTGCGCACGAAAGTTACCCTCTATCTGTTGTTTCTCCGGTCTGTATTGACCTATGCGGCACCTGTTTGGTGGTCACTTGTCTCCGCCACCAACAGGCGTAGGCTGGAAAGTTTCCAATCCAGAACCCTCCGTTCCTTGTCGGGATCTCCTTGGTTTGTTAGAAACAGTGTCATTCGAGGAGGTCTACGAGTTCCTGCTCTCTCAGCCTTTGTCTGGTCATTAGCTGCGACTCTCTTTGCCGCAGCTGAGACCTCTTCCTTCCCTTACCTCAGAACCATCAGCACCACGCAACCACCTCCCCCTGTCCGGGTCAAACGCCCTCGGGCGATTCTCGATGACCCGCCATAACTTTAAGTAAACTACTTAAATCTAATTTTGCATACTCACTATCTGACCATGCCCCAGAATTTACCTGCAAAACTGTTTCCTTCCTCCCTTCCTAGTATGCCGACCGCGCTGAATGCAGCTGCTACGCGCTATCACTGGCACGGAGGCTCTCCGCCTCGCGGGGAGCGACCGACGCCTCACGGTGTCTGCACGCGGGACTAGGAAAGGGTGACATCTGTCACCTGAACCCGTTCATGCGGCAGTGCCCACTGATAGCTCAAAATTTTAAAAATAAATAAAAATTAGAAAACCTGTCTCCCCCGCCTTCGCAGTTAACTGGTTGGGGGTTGTCCATTCCTGTTTTTAGGCACCAGTCGAAGAACCAGAACTACGTCTATCTTCAGCCAGCCATTGGGCTCGACTCAGATGCTGCAGTCATGCACCGGGTGCAAAGATGCCCCGCTACTACAATGCTACATGCTACATGAGAATGCTGTGTACGAATCATTTGTCGGATTCATAGATATTCGTAGTAACGTTTTTGGCGGGAACACGGATGAGGTAACCGATACTGAACCAAAAGTAACTGGTATTGACATAGGCAAAGTTGTCATCCAGAAATTGCGAGATCTCAATCTGGATTTGAAAAACTGTGTTGGGATATCCACTGACGGATGCAGTGTGATGGTGTCACAGGCTCGTGGTGCTGTTGCAACTATAAAGAAGGAAGCAACTAATGCAGTATACTCGCCGTGTCATAACCATGCTCTAAATTTATCTATCTCGCAAACGTCTAAAATCCGTCAAATTAAAAACGCAGTAGACACAACGCAGGAGACTATATATTTTTTCAGAGCTTCGCCAAAAAGGATGCAAGTGTTAAAAAAAGCATTAGGACACCAATTTTCGGGTCTCTGTGAAACTTGATGGATAGAACTAGATGGTGTCCTTCAATTTAGGTCTGCCCTCCCAAAAATAATTTCTGCTCTGGAGTCAGTCGGAAAATGGAATGATCCAAAGTCATCCGTGAAGGCTAGAGGATTGAAATCCTCTCTTTGTAATAGTCAAACAATCATTGCAATCCTATGTCTCTCAGAAATCTGATGGGTACCAACGGATCTGTTTGGACTTGAAATCGGCACAAGAGGAACTAAACGACACAATAATTCGACTAGAATCCAGGCGCAAGAATGCTGAATTGGTTTTTGCTACTCTTTTTGAAGAGGCTTGTGTTATTGCCGAAGAATTAGGTGTATCGATCACTAGACCTTGAATAGTTGGCAAACAAACTCAAAGAGAGAATCACCCTGTTATAGTTAATGATAATAGTATGTAGTTACTTCAGGCAATCAATGTACATCCCGGCTCTTGACCATATTTTGGGTGATCTAAAGACACGATTCAGTTGTGAAACACTTCAACTTTACAATTTGCATATCCTTTTCCCTAATCAAACAGATGACAGCGAAAAAGAGATTATGCAGCAATTGATCGTAAAATATGGACACTTCTTCAATAAACCAATCGAGGTACTACATAGAATGTTTGAATCAGAAATGGAACCGTGGAAGCTAAAATGGAAAAGGAGCGAACCATGGATGTCCACAAACTGCAATTGATATGCTAGAAAACTGCGATAAGGATGTTTATCCTTATATACATTTTTTACTAAGCATTCTAATCACACTGCCAGTCTCTAACGCAACTGCAGAACGAACGTTTTCTAGCTTGCGGAGACTCAAGAGTTGGTTGAGGTCAACAATGGAACAAGAGAGGCTCACTGGTCTGGCTTTACTCAATATCCATCGCGATATAAATGTAAGTCCAGAAAATATTGTTAACCGATATGCCAAAATTAGGAAACATCGTGACGAGTTTGTCCTAGATTAGATACCTTATTTCTATGTATATGATATTGATAATAGTATGTGTTCTCCTAGTATCAGTAAAAAATATGAAAGTAAATGTAAATATAAAGAAAACATTTTAATTATAGAAAACATCTGATAGAGTGTACAAAGAAAGTATAGTAAATATATAATGTAACTATTTGATTAATTTTAAAATTTAAATAAATCTTCGTTTTTGAAGTTTATTTGCATATTACTTGTAAATATATACATATATACTTTAATAATAAACTCAATGTAGAATGTAGAGTAATACATTTTACTTTTGTAACAATTATTTTTCAGTCATTATAATCCATAGCAGAACCACATATCCTTTATTGTACAAAAATTTATCTCATTCTGATTCCCATGGTATCAATTATGCGCACGTGCGCGCACACACACACACCACAAATACTTTTGCCCCCCCATAGAAGATTTCTGGATCCGCCCCTGAATTGGTACACTAATTGTTTGTGTATTTCACTTGATAACCGTTGATTTTTCACTTATTAATTTTTATTCACTCCCCTCAGTCATAAACACTTCACTCATATTGTCTGTGTTGCTTATTTGGGGTTAGTGTTATTACATTATTTATTGTTGCACTTATATAAATTATTCACTATTATTGTTTGTGATCACTTACTAAGGTTCAACACTCGGTTTTCTATTATATTGGTTTCACTATGTCCTTCCTTGATAGATAGTTTTTAATTACTACTAATCTTATAATCATTATTCTTATTTTGGTTATTATATCAGTTGTGGTGCTTTCCATATTTTGGGAATGCTGGTGTCTTGTTCTAATTATACTTAATTTTCATTCGTCACGGTACATTTCTTCTCCTTCTTCTGGTTATTCAATTGTTTATTCTCCATTTTAATTTTTTGTCATTTGTAAGGCATTTCTTGGTTCCTCACTACTTGTGATAACTCATGTCCATTTCATACAGTTATAATTTTCAACATTTTCACTCATTATTATGATAATCATTATCCTATATTTGTCTCACTATTATGACAAATTAGTCTATCCTCTCACTATTATAATTGCATTTAATATGTCTCTTCCCTGATAAGTATTAATTCTTGGTATATCCCCTCACTATTTTGATCTATTGGTTTGCCTCCTCCTTATGATGGTATTGATTCTTGGTATATCCCCTCACTATTTTGATCTATTGGTTCGCCTTCTCCTTATGATGGTATTGATTCTTGGTATATCCCCTCACTATTTTGATCTATTGGGCCTAGATGCTGACGTATTATATTGATTCATTGTATTCTCCCTTTCTTCTTTCTACTCGATGATATATTTTTATGATTTTCCTTTCTTCTTCGTCGGGTTGCTTTAACATTATTCATTTATAGATACACTTTTGATTTTCATACTTCTGTTCCTTCTTCCATGTTTGATGAGTTATGCTTATGGTACACTTTCATTTGACGTATTATATTATTTTTATGTAACCATTATTTTGGTACGTTACATATATATCAGTATTCTTTACAGCATAAGATTGTGAGTGAAGTTAAGTTTAAATATAAATTTTATAGATCCTGCCACGCTATGTCCAAGTTAATTCTTGCAAGAATATTATTCACAAGTAAAATTGAAGATTACTAATCTTTGAGTGCTGTATAAAAATGGAATTAAAGAGGCTAGCCTTTTAGTGACTTTGTAAACACATTTTGATATCCTAATTTCTAACACATTCCCCTCCAAAAATGAAAATTACACACAAGCACATACACAACATATATAACACACATCCACCATTTCTGTATAAAACCCCTCATAATAACCCTTTGCAACAAGAATAAATAAATACACAAATATATAATTAACAAGGCAAATTTGGTAATTCTCAGTTAAGCATCATTAATATGTCAATATAAATAGCACGGGAAATGCAAGTGCCCCCAACCAAACCAGAGACTCAACCAGCGACTCAAAATATTAATCAACTACCACGTTAATAATAATGAAGCAATTCCGCATATGTGATCAAGTAAATAGTTGAAACACTTAAAGAAATCAAAACGCCCCCTTTAGTCCGGAATGCTGCCATGACCGCATGACATGAACAAGCCGAAAATAACTAACTCTCGAATAGATTTAACTCCCTAAAAGGTAAACTTAGAGCCTGCGGATATCTGTGTGTGTGTGCAATTTTCTTACATATTATAAGAAGATATAATAGATTGCATTAGACTTAATTATGTAAGGTCCACACATGTAGTCACAGAACTGAACATGAGAGTTTTTGCAAGACTTTAGCAATTAAAAGCGGCCTCATGAGTCTGCTTCTGGGAGCTTCCGTGGATTCACAGTGTAGTGGTAGTTGAGATAGTATTAAATAAATAGAATGGTCCCACCTGGATCGTCCGGTGTACTTTAGTAAACCTTGGTTAATCGGTAGAGTCTCGGTCGCACCAAGAAGTCCTGGGGCAGAGTAGCTTCATGAGTGTGTCTGTGTGCGTGAATCTCGACTGATGGCATGTCATGGCTTAAGGGTCGTCTCTGCCAGAAAGGGTGGACAGCTGGTCGTCTACACCCGACACCCATCTCGCCCTTGTTCGAGCACCTGTGACAGGCAATGAGTTGTATAGGGTGTCATAAGGAACCTGATCTCACCACAGCTCGCACACATACGCCATCATTATTAAATTGCTAACACACACTCTAACGCTTCAACAGCCACTACAAACACATCACCACTTATTCGTATTAATCTGGATTGAACCACCAGCTGTGCCTTATTTCATTTAACCACTAATTATGTTTAAGTATTTCATTGAGAACGTTATTCTTCTATGTATACCATGATTATTAATGACACAAAGAAATAGCTGAGTGCAAGATATGTATTATCATTTTCCTTACTGAAATCAATTTAACCTGCACATTCACTTCCATATTGAGTTAATCTCTAATTTGCATTAATGCCCAAATTGAAAACTGACATACACGCACACACAAGTTATCGTTTACCATTAAAGCTGAAACACAGACAAAAATATATTGTGGGGTTAAAATATATATTTTTTTTTAGAACCACGTTAAATAATACATACCTGGAGCAGAACTTTATTTAGCCTCTCATAGAGAAGAGCAACGAAGTCTGAAACGATGAGTGCCGTCAGTCGAGAGCAGATGACCTGGTTGAGGGTTCAAATAGAAATAAGGACGATTAGATGGAAATGTCTAACCACGAAAACTTGGCCGATGCAGGAACACACAAATCACAGCTGAGCCCGCCAACTGAATATCATTGCTACACAACAAACGGACTGCATACCCAACGACGACGAGATGCAGTGGCCGCGCGTGACGTCAAAACCCGCTCGTTTTTAAAAACACATAGCCGTCTTGGCAATCGCCTTACATGAGCCGAACAAAGTACGGCATACAACTTGTTCTTCATTTACACACTGACACACACATACACACAAACTGATACACACGCGGTTGCCTGTCACAATGACATCACCACTGCCAGTCGGGGCGTGTTTCGTCTCCCTTCGCTGCATTTAAAACCAACTAGGCTTGCAATTCCATATGCATGTTCAATTATAATTATTTCCTTATTTAAAATTAATTAATACGTTTGTTTCTTTTACTTATGTCTTATACCTAACACTTAATTATTACATTATTTTCATTATTTACATCTTTTTCACGACTCATACGTGCGTTCGTATGTCCTTATACCGCAGTCAGGGGTTGATACGGAGACTTATGCTAAACGTTTCGTTGCAATATATATATATATATATAATAACATAACAAATTCTATGTAATTTAATTTGGGTAGCCCCACATTATTATTATTTTTTTTTTATAAACAAAATTCTTTTATTTCGCATATTGAGATATACTCATTATTAAATCGTATGTACGAATCTTTCGCACACGACTTATAGCTAACAAATTACATACAACAGGTTATACATAAATCTTATTATGTACTCTTAACTAATTAATTATTTTTTCTGTCGGCCTACTCATTATGTGATCATCTTTTGCAATTGCTGATTAATTTACTTCAGTAATGAATTTACTTTTATTTCAATTTCATTAATATTAATTGGTTTTAAAACTTTCTACTCCATATGCATTCTCCTTTATCAACAAAGACTTTATTAATTACTTTAACTTAAAATCAGATATTTCTCTTATATTATTTACGTTACTCTCCATTACTAAATTTTATACAAGAGATATTATTGTAAATTATACTCTGCCTTTATACTTATGTACAATTTAGATATTTTAATCAACTGTTTGAATGTCTTTCATTCTAACTTTAATTAGTGTCTTTCAAATGTCTGTAATTACTATGGTTTTTCTTCACCTCGTTTGACGTGGTTACTCATCCGTATATCCTCCTTTGGTCCTCAGTCCTCGTCCTCCGTGTCCTCCGTCCTCGGGTCCTCTTCCCGGATTCCACTGCATGTGCTGTTTAATAGTGGTCTCGCCTCACATCATATGCTGCAGGTGTATCCATAGACATAGACCTCCTCGTATGTGCTCTGCTGCTCTGGTTGGACTTCCAGTTTGTCCTGTGACTCTCAATGTAGATTTAAATAGCGTCTATGACTGACATAGCCTCCTGTGGCAACGGTTGAATAGAGAAGAAGAAACTTTATTAGCGCGGCCTGGTATTTATAGCCAGGTCATGCAGAAGCTCAGGTCTGAACAATTTTCAACTTGTCAGAGTTTGTCGAAGCGTCTTTTCCCCCACTCTGGTTCAATTCACTAATTTCGCCTATCTTCGCGAATTACAAAGTCTGTTTCATACCACTCGATGCTCAATCGATCGCTAATTTTTATATGTTTACTATTCGTAAATTACACTTCTTTATTGTAATTACAAAAAGAGATATTCACTTTTTACTTATAGTAATTGCACTTTCTGTCACTTTGTCACGGTTTTTAACCCTTTATTCACCTTTATTGTCTACACCCTCTGGTGTCTTTTGTTTTACCATATCGTACATATTTTTCTTATAATTGAATAAAACATAAAACCTATCAATACTTGAAAAGGATTGGTTACAGTTCAGGAACGGACAGGCTTCACACACACTAACAAAATACACGTGTACACAACGCTAGCGACAGGTGGGCCAGGTATGCGTGTCCATGCATGAATTGTGCAATCCCTATTTTTTTTTTTAAACAATCCAGCTTGCAACCTGAATCATGTTTATTCCATATTTATTTATTTTTATTTTTATTATTTATTTAAATTATTTTGGCTATGCACAGTACCGTACATGGTTGTACTGTTGCAATATATATATATATATATATATATATATATATATATATATATATATTGTACTGCTGTTAAAATACACCGCAGTACATAAGAATCAAATAATAATTTTAAAAGAGAAAAGGTATAAAATTAATAGTATTATGAACATGTGTTAGAAGTGTAGACAGAAAAACTGATTTGTGAGTCACGACCAACATAGAGGTAGACTCCAATATTATATATAGAACAGCATTAAGAAATATGTGTTGACAATTATTATATTAAATTCGAAATAAACATTAAAAAAAATGAAAGATTAATAGAATAGTAATTTAAAATATACTAATTATATGGCTAATGTAAAAAAGCAAATAAATGTAATTAATAATAATTAATAAAATTATATATGTTGTTAAGAGTCATATGATGGAAAGATGTGACGATTGTAGTTAGATATCTAAATGGAAAATTGTAAATTGTTAGAGTTGAATTGTATTCAAATGGAAGAAAATTAGTTAGTCTAATTTTATATTTAAGAAGAGCCATATCAAAAGTCTAATTTTATATGTAATAAGATACACATTAGAAGAGTTTAATTTTTATAAAAGAGTTTAATTTTGTATTTAATAAAGGAAACCTTTAAAGGAAGGGATTTAACATTGATATTGACTTTAATAAACATACGAGAGTATAAATCTATAACATTGAAAGAATCATAATTTGTATACAACTTACTAAACTACAATATTGTAGTTGAGTATATCATTTAGAGAACGCCGAAGTAAAAGAAGAAGCCTGTACTGGAAGATAGTTTGAGTGTCAATACAATAAAATTCGATATTCCGAAAAGTATCAATTTAGTAATCATAGAAGAAAATATAACTCAACATTTAATCCAATAAGAAATCCCAGAGAAGGAACTAACCACGAAGCATAACATTACCTTTAAGATGATAAACATCAACTAGAATTGAACCCGTTGCAGTTGTGAAGAGCTCAGATTCAAACTATTTACATTTATATGGTAGATATTATTACCTTGTTATTTATTAAAAAATGTATACACTAACGTTATTTGGTATGGATTAAAGAAAAGAATAAATCATACACAATATTAAATAATACAAATCAACTTAATAATTGTTAACCCTGAGATAGAGTTTTCTTTTCATGTGCAGATAGAAAAAAGTAATATCTATAATTAAATATTTTAATTACAATACTTGTAAAAAATAACAGTACACAAAATGGCGCCCAACGTGGGGCATATAGAAATAAAATATCTGTAAGAAATAACAGCACAAAATGGCGCCCACACGTGAAAGCAAAGATTTTCTTTAAGCCAACACCAAATAACATAAATTAAATAATAGGCAATAGTGGCGAACTGAATTAATTAAATTGCAATAAAATAATTTTGTTAAATTTTATTAGAATAAAAATTTACTTGTAATTAAATTAATTTAAATATTGTAACATGGTTAACAAACAGGATAAAATATATGAATTAAGAAGTATTAGTGCTGAAGAGGAGGAAGATGAAATGGAACAGCCCACTAAGAAAATTAAACAAAGAACTTTGAGAGATCTGATAGATGAAAAAATGGCTAAATTTAACCAACAAAAGGCTGATTCTAAACAGTTAAAGGCTGAAATAACCAGTAAATTTGAAACTGAAATGGAACAGCCACCTAAGAAAATTAAACAAAGAATTTTGAGAGATCTGATAGATGCAAAAATGGCTAAATTTAACCAACAAAAGGCTGATTCTAAACAGTTAAAGGTGGAAATAACCAGTAAATTGGACCAACCAAATATTAAATTGGACAAGCAAAATGCTAAATTAGAGCAGGTCAGAGCTGAAGTTACAGATAAAGAGGATCACCGACAATGGATGGGGAGAAGTAAGGCAGATAAAGAGGATCACCGACAGAGGATGGAGAGAATTGATAAGAATATAGAAAAAATAAGAAATAATCATATTTTATATAATATTGAAAACTTTCTCAAGTGAAACTTACTTGTCTGTTTTTTATGTAGAACGCGTTTCGGCGTTGTGTTCACCTTCTTCAGCTTTGCAACAGACTGCCAGTTGGTTGGAACATTTGTTGGTTGGAAGGTATAGTGGGGGTGGTGTATAGAGGAAGAGGATTGGCGCGGGGATCCGAATTATTGTTTGTTTTGTGTATTACTGTGTCGAAAAGTGTATGTGATTCTCATTGCAATTGGTCGTTTAGTATGTTGTTTGGTTTTGTTGTGTGGTGTTTTTTCTATTTCATACTGTTCAGCAGTGTTGAGTTTTGCCCTCAGTATGAAATATACAAACACAGCTGAACAGTATGAAATATACAAACACCACACAACACAACCAAACAACATACTAAACGACCAATTGCAATATAAATCACATACACTTTTCGACACAGTTATACACAATACAAACAATAATTCGGATCCCCGCGCCAATCCCCTTCCTCTATACACCACCCCCACTATACCTTCCAACCAACAAACGTTACTAGGTACTGGCAGTCTGTCGCAAAGCTGAAGAAGGCGAACACGATGCCGAAACGCGTTGTACATAAAAAACAGACAAGTAAGTTTCACTTGAGAAAGTTTTCAATATTATATAAAGTGTAGTGCAGTGAAAGAAGACGATGAATAAACAAGACAAATAATCATAAATTGTGGGTGGAACAATACGAAAAAAACAGGGACAATTAAGAAAAACAATAAGGGGGAATAATAAACAAATAATTGGAGAGACAAGTAGTGATTTCAAAGGAAATAATGAAACATTAAATAATTGTTTCGAGGAATTTAATGAAACTCTAGACAGTGCTTCTGAAGGTATTAATAAAAAATAGAGAAGGAAGAATTAAAGAGTACCAATAAATTAATAGATCAGAGGAAGGTGATAGACAATATGCATAAAACAATGTAAGAAATAATGAGTGATGGAAAGCAGTTAATAGAAACAACGATAGAAGATGACAAGCAAAATGTGGAAACATTGAATAAAATAACGGAAGAAGTAATCAATGATAATAAAACGGAGATAGAAGAAATACCTAACGACAAAACAGGGAACAAATAAGTCCGAGAACAGAAGATAGTAATAAGGAAATAGAAAATAAAGAAGACAAAAGTGTATTATTATCTAAGAATAAATATATCAGAAACAAAGAGAATAATAAGTATGTGGAAAAGAAGACGAAGAAAATAGGTAAAAGACGTCCCAAGAAACAGAAAAATACACAGGAAGAATTAGATATTATTAGGAGTGGTTTAATTAATGCATTTAATCTCAAAATCATTAATTACAGGGAAACAACTGAGTTAAAAAATCATAGTAAAAACTTAAGGAAATTAATATTTAAATTAAAAATACCAGATAAAAAAACTTAATAAAAGTTCAGTGACTTCACCGATAAATAATGTACCATCAACATATCTGTACAGTAAACCAGACGATAAAGTGATGGATCTAAACTTTGATACCATTGCAAACTTTATAGAAGAAAACTTGCAGTACATGGTGTCAGAGAGGTATTTAACAAGAACAGAAATCATTATGGACACAATAATAGTCCGTGCAACAAGGATAACTTACGTATTTGACAACGGATGAACTAAATATGAAAAATATGGAAAGAAGGGACTGATTTTCTGGGTATTGACCAAAGCAAACTAATTGTACAAACTTTAGATTAATTATTAATACAGACGACATAATATGAAAGTTATTACTAAAAAAATTATTCTATGAATTAAGACAAAATGGATCAACAGAACACCAAGTTAAAAGAAACCAATAAAAAACAAATAAATGTTGTGAATAATAAATTAGACCAGCAGGAGGCTGAAATAAAATTAATATTGCAAAGGCATGAGGAAATGGACCATGAGTTACTGAATGAAGCAATGGGAGATAAACTTGGCAAGATAATAGGAGTGCAATACAAGTGACCCATAAGTAAGTAGATGAATTTAAATAAGAAGTTATACCCAATACCCTACAAAGTAAGAGAGCAAATAAAAGAAGAAATCGACAAAGGATTTGTAAAATATAATTGAAATAAGTCAATCAAAAAACACGAGCCCGTTAGTAGTAATTCCCATATAAGGATAAGTCCTTAATATTGTGTTTGGATGAGCGTCAAATTAATCAGATGATAATTCCTGATAAGGCGTCACCAAAGAATATAAGAATAGTTTTAAAACGTTTTAATAATGTCATTTTTTAATAATTGTAATGCTATACCTGGATATTGGCAAATATACTTGCATCCAGAAAGTATAGAATATGTGAATGGTATAAGTTATCATTTCAAGAGAACACCTTTTGGGCTGGTCCATAATGTGGCCATATTTATAGAATGATTCGACTGAGTATGGGGCAAGGAGATTTTAGAAGTTATTACGGTTTATGTCGATGAGTTAGTAATTGCATCAAACAGTTGGGAAGAATATTGTAATAGAATTAAGAGGGTACTTACCAGATTGGGGAAAAATAGATAAACACTCAAGTTAAATAATTTCATAGCCAGTAGAATTAAATTGTGTGGATTTATAGTAATTAAATACCAAGGTGGAAAGGTTAAAGAGACATAAAAATATTAATCAGCTTCGCCAGTATAAATAAAGTAATCATTAAAAGAGAAATAATTCGAAAATAAATCACACATGAACTTTATAACCAGGATTGGGAAGGTGAAATTTAAAAGAAAAGAAAATAATGTTTGTATTCATGTTTTTGAGTTTTTTAGCCATGAAAGTAGGCACAATTGTTATTTTATAATTACTATTTTTGATGTAAAACAAGTTGGTTTGATTAATGTTATTTTAATCCATAAATGAGTGTGTAAGATACAGTGATTCGTGATAGTGATGAACCATATTTGTTATGTTAATAAAAAAAACAATTTATGAAAAGAACTTTGTGATATACAATTAGCGAATTAATCAAATGTTGTCAATATTAATGTTATACCATGGTCGTGATAAGAAATTAATTATTTCAAAATCTCATATCAAATTATATCTGAGATTATGAAATAAGGGAAGGTATTATGTACTGCTGTTAAAATACACTGCAGTACATAAGAATCAAATAATAATTTTAAAAGAGAAAAGGTATAAAATTAATAGTATTATGAACATGTGTTTGAAGTGTAGACAGAAAAACTGATTTGTGAGTCACGACCAACATAGAGGTAGACTCCATTATTATATAGAACAGCATTAAGAAATATGTGTTGACAATTATTATACACTCCGTGTTTGCCACACACATACACACACAAAACCACAGTTACACCAACTTAGACACTAATCTTGAAATTTTACATTACTTACCCAAAGGCCGAAAACTCAACACAGCTGAACAATACGAAATATACAAACACCACACAACATAACCAAACAACATACTTAACGACCAATTACAATATAAATTACATACACTTTTTGACACAATTATACAAAAAAACAAACATTAATTTGAATCCCCGCGCCAATCCACTACCTCCACGCACCTACCCCCACTACACCTTCCATACAACAACGGTTACTAAATACTGACAGTCTGTCTCTAAGCTGAAGAAGGAGAATACGACGCCGAAACGCGTTCGACGAGAAGAAAAAACAGTAAGTTCACAAGTAAAAGTTTCATTTTTAGATAAAGAGTAGTGCTGTGAAAGAAGATGATGAAAAATCAAGAGAACTACAATTATTATATTAAATTGGAAATAAACATTCAAATAAAATGAAAGATTAATAGAGTAGTAATTTAAAATATACTAATTATATGGATAATGTAAAAAAAGCAAATAAATGTAATTAATAAGAATTAATAAAATTATATATGTTGTTAAGAGTCATATGATGGAAAGATGTGACGAATGTAGTTAGGTATCTAAATGGAAAATTGTAAATTGATAGATTTGAATTGTATTCAAATGGAAGAAAATTTAGTTAGTCTAATTTCATATTTAAGAAGAGCCACATCAAAAGTCTAATTTTATATGTAATAAGATACACATTAGAAGAGTTTAATTTTTAAAAAAGAGTTTAATTTTGTAATTTACTAAAGGAAACCTTTAAAGTAAAGGAGTTAACATTGATATTGAATTTAATAAACATACGAGAGTATAAATCTATAACATTGAAAGAATCATAATTTGTATACAACTTACTAAACTACAATATTGTAGTTGAGTATACCATTTAGAGAACGCCGAAGTAAAAGAAGAAGCCTGTACTGGAAGATAGTTTGAGTGTCAATACAATAAAATTCGATATTCCGAAGAAGTATCAATTTAGTAATCAAAGAAGAAAATATAACTCAACAGTTAATCCAATAAGAAATCCCAGAGAAGGAACTAACCACGAAGCATAACATTACCTTTAAGATGATAAACATCAACTAGAATTGAACCCGTTGCAGTTGTGAAGAGTTCAGATTCAAACTATTTACATTTATATGGTAGATATTCTTACCTTGTTATTTATTAAAAAATGTATACACTAACGTTATTTGGTACGGATTAAAGAAAAGAATAAATCATACACAGTATTAAATAATATAAATCAACTTAATAATTGTTAACCCTGAGATAGAGTTTTCTTTTCATGTGCAGATAGAAAAAAGTAATATCTGTAATTAAATATTTTAATTACAATACTTGTAAAAAATAACAGTAAAAAAAATATATATATATATATATTGTAACGGCTTGCGAGTTTTACGTCTATCTGTTAATCTCTGTTCAATCTTTCTTATGCGTTACATTTCTAAATGTGTAATTTTTTAGTAATAAAAAATAAACCACGGTATCCTTTGTTGTTTATTATATCTCCTTACAGGTATTACAATTCAGTTGTTTGTGATAGAGTGAGAGAGTGAGAGAGAGAGAAAGCGAGAGAGTTCCTCTCTTTGAGTACGATTTGATCGTTTGATTTTTTCGCGCGTTGCATCAGCTGTTTTCAACCAGTTACAGGTTATGTTGTCCGTCGTACTTCATAGGCTATGATGTCTGAGCTAACGTTCTTACTCTTCTCTGCTATTCACCTGTTTTCTGTAACAAATCTGCTATCTACAAGAAATAATACAAAGTCAATTCCCTAAAAGAAAGGTTTTTATTGATTGAATTTTGTTTACTTTCTGGAAATTATTACCTCCAGTTCATCAGTTTACAGATCGATTATTTTCGAAATCACAACAGTTTTCGATATAAGTTTTTTTTTATATAACACAACAGATATATTCAATTACAGTTATTAGTAAAATTAATAAATTATGTTATCTCAGGGTTATTTGGGGATTCTTTGGGCTATAAGAAAGTCAGAAATGCTTAGTTAATAGTATGATACTTTACAATAATTAATATTTTTTCTTAAAGTCTGATTCAATAAGTTCGTTTTTTAAACGCCAGAACGCAGACTACGTATTCATACAGAACGAAAAACAAGAAAGATGACTGCTGTGGATTTCTATCGAAACCACGTGTTGACTGTTTTTGGTTAAATAAAAAAAGTTTTAAATGTTCACATTAAGTTTTCTTATAAATTGAATGATGTTGTACTGTTTCTAGTGTTCATTACTTGTTGGTGATGCGTAATTTTTTAGTTTATTAAGGTAGGCGTTCTCACCAACGTAGTGTCAGTTCAAATTTTTTCAAGCAATCTCATGGTTGGAATATTTTTCAATGGTCTTCGATATTCTTGCATCAATTATTGTGGTTCAACGGATATCTCAGACGTAGTTGCTTGTGCTGAATCGTTTCATTAATTTAGAATAGTGTTTTGTTCGAATTGTAGTTACTAATTTTTTTAAATTGGCTGGACATTATTTTGGTCATCTACACTCTTGAAATCCAATTTAACAATTACCCATCTTGTTAATTCTGTTACTCTTAGTAACCAAGTCATTGATGAGTTTTTATTGGCTAACCTAGGTAGAGTTTTAGTAAATATGCTAGTATTAATATATTATTAGTTCTTCCCTTTTTTAGGAAAAATACTCCTTTATAATGTTTAACTATAATTACATTTAGTTTATACAATGTTTTTCTTCACGTCTTTACATAAACTTAGATACTTGTATTTTATAATTTAGTGGTTTTTAACTTAGTTTATTTCTGACTTTTACTTCTGTAAATGTATTACCGCCCTAGGCACTATTTTATTTTCCACCATCTCTTTACTTTATTCTAATTAGCAATTATTAATTTCTTATATAACCCTGGATCCTTCAGACATAAACAAAATAATCTTTTACTTACATTGATATTGCCTTTGTGGCCTAACAAAACAAAACTACAACAACTTATTACTAAACTTATAGTTTATTACTATAGTCCTGTATCTTCACTGTTTGTGATTGATGTCTTTTCTAGTTTAAAATTTACATATATCATACTATGTTGCACTTTGTACACACTGCACTTCTATGGTAACACTTAGTACACTGTTTTTTAATTGCTAAAGTGTTTTATTGTTTGTTGCAAAGATTGTACAAATGTTTCATAGTATGACACTTAATCATTCATTTCTGACTTTTGGAATGGGGTAACTACTGACTTTATTATTATTATTATTTTATAAATAATAATAATAGGTATTCCTTTATTTTTATCAGTTTTAAGCACTGATTATGTAATGTTACAATATATATATATTATAACAAAGAAGAAATGTGTGTGTCTTTTGTCGGGTGTTACACTCCGCACACTTATACTCACCAATTGTCTGTTTCTCTTTGAAGATGTAGTCCTGCAAACACAACTTATGCTACTATGTATATGTGTGGGCGCCACTTGAATATTTAGTCCAAGAAATTAATTATTATTTAAAATTGATTTTTAAATTATTAAATTAGTTATAGAAAAAATGTAAACAAGACAATTTTAGTTGCAAATAACATATGTTTAATGACTTTTCTTTCATAAAAATCATCTGAAAGACTAACAGTAAAATTACGCAAAGTTGCAGAGTTATAAAAATTATTGACAAAATTTTATTAAGTATCGGCTAATAAATATTTTATTGCTCAGTTGAATTGCATGAATTTAATCTTTGAACAAACTTTATACTCAGGACGTGACTCCTTTGAACTATCAAGACAAATCAGTGGGTTGCTTTACAAAATTTGTGTGAATTGAAGGTGTTTGACATATGTAGTACAATTGTGTGACAAGGATACCAGGTAAAAAAGATTTTAATTTTGGACAACTCACGTTCCGGTGGGTAAGTATTTCCTTCACTGGACACTGTTCTTGGGGACGATTCCAATCTTGCGCCTCTTCGTATTTACGTTTCCTCACTCACTTGTAACTATTTAAAAGTCAATTTACGATTTGAAAACTCCGCACAATTTAAATAAAAATCGTACTGATTCCATGCTTTAAACGTTGCCGGCGAAAAAACAGCTGACTGCGTGGACTCGCTATACTGCCGTCTCAGCGCTAGTTCCAAACTCGATGTAGGCTTGCGTTAGTAGATTGTTTGGGGGTTTGTCAAAGTCTGTTTATTTTCGCAAATACCAGCAAAATTTGATTTTTCTCTATTAAAATCGGTCCTTTTCAGGGCCGCTGGATATTTGGCTGTGTGCGTTCTATTAAAATTTTCGTGCTGTTGCTCTATTCAACAGGCACGTTAGCGATTTAGCGTTATACTCCTTTTCAGGTTAAGTAAGTCTTTCGTCTAGTACGGGGAAAAGGCTTTTTTGAGTTTTCGGGTCGGATTCCTCTTCTTCGAGTTCGCCTTGGATTAGATGTTCGGATTCGTATGTGAAGTGTCGCTTGTGGATTCAAAGCATAAAGTCCTCTTGTGTCGATTTTGGTCTCGCTCTCGTATATACTCTTTGTAAGGTGCATTGTTTTAATTTTTATTCATGACTTCTGGTATTTTTGAGTAACATTTTCTTCTGGAACGTTCGAGAATATGCAAATAGAACATCATGGAACAAATTCGACTTCCATAGAAGCATTAGAACAAAAACTTCTTGTTCTTCATACCAAAGGATATTACTGAAATTATTCTGGTATTTGTCAAACAATTTTACAGAACTACTTACAATCTGCATGTCATTATTATTTTTAGATTCTCTGCTTTCAACTGATTAAAATGATACCATTCATGATTGGTTTTAAATAAATTAAATCGAATAAATTAACATAAAATACATATCCTTACCTTGTAGTGTTTATATAAAATTCAAGTTTTCTTATTAATAACATACTATTAAGTTCCTCGGCTCTTACTATAACATTAATACATAATATAATTAGCTTTACATAACAAAACAAACAAATATTAAAGCACATAACATATAAATAATTTCATTTTTCTGTAGGCATAACATATGGCCTAGTTTCTTGTCACTGTTATTTATAGTAATTTGTCTTTTCTGGTATTATTTCTGGGAATTTTTTGGGTATTCACTTAGAGTTTGTTATATTGTTTATCTTTGGGAATACCTGGTTTTTCCTAATGTATTTTAATTTTATTGTAATCTCACTTAGCATCTCACTGTCTTTGTACAGATGAGCTATTTCATGTGTGCAATTCTTGTCTTCAATTGAGCAAGTATTTTTCCATTGTACGTTATAGAATTGTACCTTTTTCTATATTCCTTCTAATATTAAACAATTAATTTGTCAAATATGACTAATTTTGTGACTGTTTTTGGTCTCAGCCTAGTATGATATAGGTAACTAGTTTCATAACTTGACTGTTAAAGTGTTTTAGGTGGTCATATTTATAAGTATAGTTACTTTATATTGTGGTTCAACTTTAAAATACAAGTTTGTTGCATTTTGATAACTTGAAAGTCATAAATTTTACAATTTTACATGTCCACTACATGTTTTCAGTTTAACACAGGTTTTGATTATTTTCATTGACTTCTAATCAATTTACAGCTTTCTCTATTTGAAGTATTTTGTTTGCCTTTGTCTAATTGACATTGACATCTAGTTTTTTTCTTAATTTCATAATAATTAATTTTCACATACATCTGAGCGTTTGGTCTCGACACTAAAACTCTGATTTTCTGTTATAACATTACATATTTTTTATTTTAATTTACATCCTATTTAATGATGTGTTTAAATCATTTGATACATCTATTTTATATATATCATAAAGTATAATAATAGATCTTGTCTATTAAGTCAC
This sequence comes from Magicicada septendecula, assembly GCA_034769895.1. NCBI lineage: Eukaryota > Metazoa > Arthropoda > Insecta > Hemiptera > Cicadidae > Magicicada > Magicicada septendecula. The sequence continues at coordinate 1,355,556 of CM068374.1, forward strand.
AATAAATTGGTTTTTATGCTCTATTCAGAGTTACATTTCTAACATTTCATGACCTCATTTTGGTCATTTCTGAGATTATTTGTTTCTCTTATTATACAATATCAGTTTTAATTCTATTTTTCACTTAAACAATATATGGGGTTTGAGTCTTGGTTAAAGTCTTCGTCGTTTTTACATATTATTGGTAATAACTATTGGACAATATTACTAAATTTTTTGGATTACTTGGGTTCGATACCGTTCATTCCGTCTTCCTCTTATGATACCTTACTTTTGCAATTAATTTTCTTTATGGAACGTTTTGTTACGTTACAATATATATATATATATATTCAATCACTTTCTGCTACAGTTCGTTTCCTGATGTATATATAATATTTAGAATTTGTATTCAATTACCTCAAGATGTTATTTTTCCCTTAATTGGAACATGTTTCGAGAGCTATTGTGCTCTCATCCTCAGCCTTTGCGATTCTGCGTCTATTGAAGTACCTGTGTGTTGGTCTGTCGCCATTGTGTTCTCCTGTTGGTCTCTGGTATCTCAAAGTGGAATTTTTGTGTGATTGTGGTGTGTGTATTAGTATTTTGTGTATTCTCGATGTTGAGTGCTTTGAGTGTTTTGTATTGATGTGTATTTGTTCGGGTTTTAGTTTGTTTTGTGTTTTATGTTTGTATATTTGTAAATTGTTCCAAATGTTTATTATGGTCCCTTTGTGTGGTATGTGTTTTATGTTTGTATATTTGTAAATTTTCCCAAATGTTCATTATGGTCAGTTTGTGTGGTATGTGTTTGACCACACATGCAATAAACATGGGACATGAATACCCAGACATATCCAATGTGACACTAATAAAACACATTTGTAAAATGTGTTTTATTAATACATGTGTGTTTTATAAAAATGTGTGTTACTAATACACATATTTGTGAATTTTGGAAAATTTACAAATATACAAACATAAAACACAAAACAAACTAATACCCGAACAAATATAAATCAATACAAAACACGACACAATTTTCAAAGCACTCAACATCGAAAATACACAAAATACTAATACATACACCACAAACACATACAAAAATTCCACTTTGAGGTACCAGAGACCAACAGGAGATCACAATGGCGACAGACCAACACACAGGTACTTCACTAGACGCAGAAATACTAAGGCTGAGGATGAGAGCACAATAGCTTTCGAAACATGTTCCAAATAAGGGAAAAATAACATCTTGAGGTAATTAAATACAAAATTTAAATATTATATATATATGTTCTTTATTTATTTAAAATTTATAATTACTTTACCTCAAGATATATTATTTCTTTATTTGAAAACATGTTTCCATGTCTCGAAATTCCTATTTTTCTCATCTTCAGACGTCTTAATTTTAGTTCTTGCTGAGCAATTGTGTTCCGGTTGGTTGATGCTATGGTTTCCTGTTGGTTTCTGGTCTTTTATACTGTTATTATTGTGCGTGTTGTGATGTACGTATTCGCTTTTTCAGTATATTTGATGTTGAGTGCTTGGAAAATAGTGACATGTTTTGAATTGATTTGTATTTGTTTAGGTATTAGTTTGTTTTGTGTTTGTGTTTGTATGTTTATATATTTGTAAATTTTCCCATATGCTCATTATGGTGCCTTTGCGTGGTATGTTTTTATTAGTGTCATGTTGGTTATTTCTGAAAATTCATGTCCTGGGTTTATCGCATGTGTGGCCAAATTAGATTTATATATTTCTGGTGTTTTTTAAGCGGTTTGATGTTCAAAATAACATTTATTTAGTTGCCTTTTTCTTTGTCCTATGTAACATTTATTGGAATCTTGGCATTCAATTTTGTATACACCATAGGTTGTTTAATTATTTTTATTGTGTGGGTTGTTTAGCTTTTGTAAGTTATTTTTGTTATATATGCCTAGTTTTGTAAAATAAGATATATATGCATAAAGAAATAGACTGTAGCAAAAAGTATGTGTGTGTGTGTGTGTGTGTGTGTGTGTGTGTGTGTGTATATATTGTTAATAAAAATAATAAAACTTTTTGTATAAGAATTATTTTTTTTATTTTGTGAATACTGCAATGGTTCAATAGTATTAACTATCATCATGAGATATATCTGTTTAACTATCTGATGATTATAATTAAATACTATTGACACATTGTAATATTCACAAAACAATAGAAAAATATATTCTTATACAAAAAGTTTTATTAATATTAATAATAATATAAAAATATATAGGCCTACACAAGAAAACTGAGCAAATATGAATACATTATGTACGCCGCGGGCACGTTCCATCACTTCAGACGTATGATGATTAATAATTTCTGCGACAGAGCAAACAGAAAACGGTGACGTTTGGAACGTTGCCAACTGGTAATTGTTACAAGGGTTTTGACCTTCGCACACTGACGAAGGTAAAAGTCGAATACCTTGCAGAGTACGCTCGGTCAAGCTAAGTTCCGCTTCTATTTCCAAAAACAAAATGTTGACTGATTATCCAAAATAATATCTTCTCTAACTATCTCAATCTCTCTCTCTTTCTGTCTCTCTCTCTCTCTCCATACGTTTCTTGCTCTCCTTCTCTTTCACACACAGCTATAAATAACTGCTGTGGGCCAGCTGCAGAATTTGACTTGGTTTGCATTTCGTTCGTAAGCTTTCGAGGTTTTCGTTAATAATAACAGTTTTTCGGTTGGAAATACGTCTTTTTATTTCTCTTAAAACCTACCTACCCTGAATACTGTTTTGTGTTTAGAATTAATCTTCATAAAAAGACGTATTAATATAAATACATTTTTGAGCCAAGAAAATTTTTTTATTCCATTTGCCGCCCTGTCTAGTAATATAAATACAGATTGGATACACGTCGTTTGAAAATATACGGAAGTGCATGCGCGCGCCTGAGGACGAAACGCGACGTGAAGTCTTGTCGCGTGTATTGTGTGTGTGTGTGTGCGCGCGCGCGCGCCATCATACTTTAAATTTCGACGTAAAATGTACACACCTTGTTTCTAAAAATGGCAAAACCTAACCCACTGCTTCCGAACGTCAAGGTCAAACTAGCTTCCCATGTATTTCTTACTGGCGAAAAATGTCCCCCCCCCTCTAGAGGTCGGAAAATTGAAACTGGTGCCAGCGAAAAACGGACTCCGCTATCTTATTCTTCACGCCCCAAAAAGGGGGCGTGAAGAATATTTCTTCAAAATATTCGCAAAAGGTTCTGGTTTATGTCACTTAAAGTGAGGAAACTAGTCCAGCACTCTTTTCACTATTAATTGCAGTATGACTTTCACTGGAAGCTGTTAACTGTTAAATATTACTTGACACTCCAGCGAGGTTCACTCACGGCCTGCCGTAGCTGGTCGCAACGGGTGCACGTTTCTCAGCTCGTGCTCTGGACCATGCTGGAAGATCGTTGGTAGAAGGCTACGTCGAGTCTATGTACTCGTATTCTCGCTCCCGTACGTCGGACCAAGTTTTTTTTACTTGGTAACCGAGGCTTCTTACATAGTGTGTTGAAAGGACGGCTCTGTTCACAAAGGCGGTCTGGTGTTCGACTGACGAAATTTGACCGGACAAACGGCTCCGTTAGTAAAGGGAACGACGTGGTGTCAGGCGTCGGGCAAAGTACGATACGTCGATCGTTGCATTTGGTCGAAGCCGAATAATCGCAACAGAACTCCCCCCCTCCGAAAGGCAAGCGTCGGGTGCGGAGACGACGGTTGTCCAATATCAAATTCACCAAAAGCAATATTCAATATTCACAGAACACCAATAACCGGTTACTAAGAAACCATGTAAGGTTTCTTGCAAAAATAAGAAATCACCAACAATCAATTTAACAACAAACACCCACATAAGTGCAAAAGGGGTCCAATAACTTAGTAACCAACAAGAAAATATAACGACTTAATTCTATCACACATTAACATCAATGATACAACCGAACACATACTCCAATAAATACCAAACAAACAACAAGGCATAAACAATTCTTCATTGGGTGTAGCTCGTAAAACAGTATCCCGTAAACGGGCATCTTGTGAATGGGTGTCCCGCGCGCGCGGGGAAAGGGTTGTGAGACAATCAACTAAGTCGGCTTCGATAACTAGACAGCTTTCGTGTAATAAACTGAGAGGTCTCTAGTCACTTAAAACGGCATTTGCCGCTACCTAAGGGCAATTCCGAGAGCCCTTGACGACTTCTATTATCTTCGCCACGTCGTCATCCGCGCGCTGCAGCTGACACAGGTCGGAAAAACTTAAGGAAAAGTTGGACAGGACGCCAGCGCACAGGGCTGGCGTATCTTCAACGTCGTCCACATTAAACATTCGGGATAAGGCGTCGGCCACGGGATTCTGCGTCCCCCTGATGTGGCGTACCTCAAACTTTAGCGAAGTAAGTCGGGCGATCCTGCGCCCTAACTTATCCAACTGGCGCGGATGGGAAAGCAGCCACGAGAGCGCCTGATTATCAGTCTCCAAAACAAACTCTTGATGTTCCAAATACTGTCGAAACTTCTCTACCCCAAATATAACTGCCAAACACTCGGACTCGTACGCAGACGACGCCCTCTTTTCTTGTGGGGTAAGCACGCGGGATGCGTACGCGATAGGCTGACGCACCCCCTCGATCTCCTGCAGCAGCACGGCGCCGAGAGCACAAGAGCTAGCGTCAGTCTGGAGGATAAATGTCTTGTCAAATTCGGCCATGCGCAGGACAGGGGGTTGAGTAACTGCGTCTTTTAAGGCCACAACAGTGTCCTGTTGTTCGACTACCCAAAGGAACTTCTCGCCCTTCCTTCTCAACCGGTTCAGGGGTGCCGCGATTTCCGAAAATTTGGGGATGAACTTGGAGAAATAATTCACCATCCCGATGAAGCGCGCTACGCCTTTGGGGTCCTTGGGACGCGAGAACTCCCGAATGGCGCAGGTCCGATCCGGATCCACGCAAACGCCTTGCTCGGACACAAGGTGTCCCAAAAAGCTTATTTGCTTGACCCCGAAACGTACTTTCTCGGGATTTACAGTGAGCTTGGCTTTTCCCAGCCTCGCGAGCACTTCGTCCACGTGACGGACGTGGTCCTCCCATGATTTGGAATATACAATTATGTCATCGAGATAGTTGAACACGAACTTGTACTTTATGTCGGACAAGACCGTGTCCAACAACCTGGTAAGTACCTGGGCGCCGGTACTCAGTGCAAAGGGGACCCGACAAAACTCGTATAACCCGTAAGGAACGACGAAAGCTGTAATGGGCATAGATTTTTCAGATAGCGGAATCTGGAAGTAGGCGTTAGAGAGGTCCGGGATACTAAAATACCTCGCGCCTGAAAACCACTGGAAGCAGGTATGGATATTCGGTAACGGCTGCGCTTCAATCTCGATGTTCTTGTTGAGCTTACGGTAATCAGTAACCAACCGAGGTTTTTTATCAGGCCGGCAGACCAAAAACGCTGGACTCGCATAAGGGGATACGCTCGGCTTGATCACGCCCTCTTTAACTAGCTGGTCCGTAATCTCACGCATGGCTTTCATTTTTGCGGGGGGCGAGCTGGTAGGGATGAGTCTTGACAGGCCGGTTATCCAGCAAGGATATATTCGCAAGGATACGTCAACCTGTCCGTCCGGCCACGCTCCCCGGTCAAAACGTTCTTATGACGGCTACATACCTTAAGTATTTCGTCCGCCTTCTCTCGGTCGAGGTGTCCGACATCAAAAGGCCCTTTTTCCAAAAGGTTAGAATGACAGCCTTCGGGACTGTTTTTGCGGTCGCACAGAGAAATAAGGTTCTTCGGACGAAATTTGAAATATATTATCCCCTGATGAATATCCAGCACCAAACGGGTGCGATGGATAAAGTCTGCGCCGAGTATGAAGTCGCAAGACAGGCCCTCGGCGTCCAGTATGGGGAAATTCCAGGTAAACGCGTCTATTTTCACCCCGCACAAGGCTTCCCAATTGATTTGTAAGTTGCTGTTGCAGGCACTCCTGCATACTACAGCACTCTTAGTCCGCTTCAAGACGCTTTGGTTATTTTCAATACTGTCGAACAGCCGACGCGACATAATTGTGCGCACCGACCCGGAGTCAATCAGTCCGTTCACGGTTTTATCCTTAAAAATTACTTCCACCTGGGGCGAAAATAGTTTGTTCTTAAACAAACTCGCTAAGTTCTTTTCCGCTCCCAGATGTTCTTTGTACAAGTCGTGGGAAGTGACTCTTTGAGTCAACATTCGGCTCTTTCTTCCGTTGGTCTTGCGACGACGCTTTCAGGGATTCTTTTTTGACGCGTTCCCGACAAACGAACGACACCGCCAGATGTAGTGCCCCTTCTTACCACACAGGTAACAAGTCGGGGTGAAGACAGTCCTGACGGGAACGAGGCGACGGTTAGTTAGGTCAGGCTTAGGGCAGAAGGTTGAGAAACAGTTGCTGACCGTACTGTCTCTCAATACGCGTTTTTTAGATTCGCGGCCTTCAGACGGGGACAGTAACGCCTCACGTGCCCTTCTTCCTTACAATGGTAACACAACCTCCGGTCCTCGCGCAGTCCGGCATTAGCTGGGGGGTTAGCAGGGCCTCTATTTGACGTAGTCCGGTCGGTGAATTGGAAATTGGCCACCTCCACGCAGATCTTGTCCAGATCGGCAAACGTGGACGGGCGGTTGCTGAACACGAGACAGGACCTCGTTTGGGCGGACATCTACTACTTCCCTCTCAGTCACGGGTAGTCGCAGTACCTGGGCCGCCTCTTTTATTTCGGCGATGTAAGTCGACAAAGGCTCTCTACGCGCTTGGGCTCTTAAAAGCAGCTTCTGCTTTAAGGAGGAAAACAGCCGATCGGGAATAAAAAATTCCAGGGCTTCCTGGTGAAAACGGTCACAGTTATCCGCCGCTAGGTGCTTGGCATGTCGATCGCCCAAAGCCCCGTTACAATAAGGCATAAGCAAGGCCAGAAATCCGGCCTCCGAAACCGGAAAGCACCTTTTCAGTCTCATGGCGACTTTAAAAACTCTAGAAGAGTTTCCACGCAGAAACCGTCTGCCTTAGGGAGGCCGCGGACTATTTTTTCGGCGGGATGTGGCAATTTGCTATAATAAAAGCTGGTAGGCAGCAGAGAAGGAGAGGCGTTCGCTTCTCTCAAGAAAGGGTTCCGCTCGAGTCCGGGTTCCCTAATGGGGCCGCCAAATCTTCAAATTGAATGGGCGAGCTAGCGTTAGAGCTACTGCCACCCGGCCGCGCGGACTCGTGTGGGCTCGCCTCCTTTTCCGCGACGGGGCAAGTCTCGCTGGCCGCCAAAACCTTTTTAACCTTGTCCCCTATTAAGACTATGTGTTTCCGGGTGTTTACGTCCCCCGACGATTCCGCCCAGGACTCTAATAAGTTTAAACGGCCTTGAAAGGCCCGACACCTGGCTCTAAGCCTTTGGTGATCGTTCCGGCACTGGGACTCGCCGTTGTTTGCAAGATCGACATCTAAAATATCTGATATTAAGTCGCATTCTTTGCATTCGCTCAAAATATCTATCCCCTCGAGATGTTTTGCGTCGGGGGTTTTCCCTTCATGTATTACATTACGCAGGCATTTCTGCAGTTCCCCCACTGTCCCGTTTTTTATGACACCACGAGCCCTTAATTCGAATAACAATCGTGCTTTCGTAGCTGATCAATGTCTCTTAGTAAGGCCATTTTACGAGTAGTGGAGAAAATTAAAATATAAAAGCGCAACGATAAGGGAGCAGCTGATCGATGAGAACTGCTGATATGGCAAGTCGGGCCGGCCGAATACCGCAATGCACAGCGTTATCTGTCAGGCAAAGTACAACTAACGGTTTTCGTTTCCCGAGCGAATAATCAGAACAATTTCGAATAAACCAAATCGATTTTACAATAAGCTAGCTACTCGTGACCAAATTTGCTAACCCCACATAACATTTCGAAATACCTCACACAAAACCCTATACAAAATTTCACGCGACCAGTAGCGTGAAATACATAATTTCAACACAACTCACTAACAAAAAATACAACCTTAACAAAATTACACATACTAACTATGCATTATAACCCATGGACCAAGGAAAACCGCGCTCCCGCTACCACTTCTGTTGCACGCTTCCTCTGCGTTCGCTGGGGCCCCGAAGCGCAACACAACGAATATACCCAAAATAACATAGTATGTCACAAAACCTGCCAAAACACTTATAACTATTTATATCTCTCTACACCTAATTACATACTATCGAAATATACTTAAAGCTTAACATAATTCATAAAATAGCGGGTTGGTCTGAGTAAAAAATTTGAAACGCCAGTTAGTGAACAGAGTCGAGCCCGACCCGTTTATTTTCAAATGATACGAACCTCGAAACCTTGCGAAATTACAAAACAGTCAGCCAAAGTTAATCCAAGTTAATCAATCAGCACTGAGTTAACCCAACTCCCAAAAAGTTAAATGTCCAAAAGACTAAATACTGAATAAATAGTAAAATAAATACTAAAATTCAATAATTGTACAATTTACAACTTGGATAACGAATTACTGGATATGAAACGGTTGCACAGATCAATACTGGTTTACATTAAATGGTGTTTAGCATACAAGCGGTGATCGGTTTATGAAAATTCTGACACTGTGTTGTTTCACAAAATATTCGCAAAAGGTTCTGGTTTATGTCACTTAAAGTGAGGAAACTAGTCCAGCACTCTTTTCATTATTAATTGCAGTATGACTTTCACTGGAAGCTGTTAACTGTTAAATATTACTTGACACTCCAGCGAGGTTCACTCACGGCCTGCCGTAGCTGGTCGCAACGGGTGCACGTTTCTCAGCTCGTGCTCTGGACCATGCTGGAAGATCGTTGGTAGAAGGCTACGTCGAGTCTATGTACTCCCGTACGTCGGACCAAGTTTTTTTACTTGGTAAACGAGGCTTCTTACATAGTGTGTTGAAAGGACGGCTCTGTTCACAAAGGCGGTCTGGTGTTCGACTGACGAAATTTGACCGGACAAACGGCTCCGTTAGTAAAGGGAACGACGTGACGTCAGGCGTCGGGCAAATTACGATACGTCGATCGTTGCATTCGGTCGAAGCCGAATAATCGCAACAAATGTAAGAACGTTCAATCTAATATGTACACTAAATCACAACTAAATAAGTCTACTGAACAACTGAACAATGTTTACAGAACGAATAATACCCCACCAACACAAGCACGCACTATCAATCAGTAGACCCTCCCGCTCTTCGGGCGTCTCGGTAGCACAGCTGGTGCGCGTATAGGAACTAATCAGAAATTGTAGAAAAGTGAACGATAACTATTTTTTAAGAATTATGAATGTTAGCAATTTGGCCTTGAAGTAGGTAAGAACAATACAACAGAACATATGTTTTATCGCTTCGCGTTTACAGTAACAGTATACGGATTTGACAATTTATACTTATGTTTTAACGTTCTGTGGGCTTGTGTATAAGAATTATAAATAATAATAATAATGGCTCCCATGTGTACCACCGAAGCAGCTTAGGAGTCAGGCAGGGTAGGCTGCCATATGCGAGCCGTACAGCATACAAGGAAGGCAGTTTGGCCAGCACTACGCTTCAGGCGCCCATTATTATCCCCAGGATGTTATCCCAGGTACTCATTTTCATCAAACTGAATCGACCTGGGAACTGAAAAACGCACCTTGATTTCATGGTGCGTGCACGGGAATCGAACCCGGGACCTCTAAATTAGTAGCCAGGTGCCATACCCACTTGTAAATACTTTTTATAAAAAGAATCATAAATAAATTGTAAATATATTCGGATATTCAAAAAAATCATGGAATACTGCGTTAAACGTACTAGGTAATGCATGAATCAAATTCTAAGCACAAGTTTTAAACAGTCTTTCTTGTATCAAAAAGAATAATACATACTGTGTGTGTGTGTGTGTGTGTGTGTGTGTGTGTGTGTGTGTGTGTGTGTGTGTGTGTGTGTGTGTGTGTGTGTGTGTGTGTGTGTGTGTGTGTGTGTGTGTGTGTGTGTGTGTGTGTGTGTGTGTGTGATAGAGACAAGGGGAACGTGCTTGCGTGCGCGCGATCTCGTAAGAGATTTGCTAATTATTAAATCGCTAATTTAAAATTATTTCATTACGTAGATTATTTAACAAAACGGTCGTGAGATTTATTGACTTCGTAATTATAAATTTTAAAATTAACAAAAAGTTATATGCATTCGTAAAGAAACAGTCATTAAGTCCAAGGGTACGTGACAGGACTGAAATATTGTAGTCAGCTGAACGATTTTCTAATAATTTTTTGGTAGTCTGCCAATATCCGTATCCACATTACATTTTCGATATTTCGATTATGCGATTGTACTGATATACCACGATATGAATAAGAAGAAGAAGAAGACGACGAAGAAGAAGAAGTGTACTAATTGTAAATTATTCTATTCTTAATGTACAGCAAGAATTCATAAGTTTTTGGTTTATGAGGTTAGGTACTAATAGTTTTAGTATTTTAGTTTAGTGATTAAAGAAATAAAATTCATGGTTGGAAAACATGACGTGTAATGTGTATATACAATCTTTATAACAGAATAACATTTAAAATAAATTATGTAACTTTTTTAACAATAACAAAACAGATAATGTAAAGGGAAATATACATTTATTTTTGAATGGTAAAATTATATCAAAAACAAAAAACAGAATTTTTTATTCATTAACTGTCAAAATATTTTTTTTTTAGTAAAATTTCGGATAACTTCATTGGGAGCAAAGTTTATGCGAAATTTTAATGATTTCTTTCGTCTAGCTGAAATTAGACGCGGATATTCCCTATCTATCGATGCCAATAATCGCATAATCCACATATCGAAAATGAGTGTGGGTACGACTAACAGCTATTGGGAGGGAACCAATTTGTTCTGTAGCTCAACACACACACACACACACACACATCCCTTCCTAACTTTTGAAGCATGGGTTCGAGTCCGATGACTGAGGTTATATATTTCGCCGTTTGATTGACCGTATAAGTAGAAATCAAATTACCCTGTTACAGTACATTCGTGTGGCGAAGGAAACGACGCAAAACTGTTAAAATGTTCTTGTTAAAAGAAGTAAAACCTTTGTTAATCCAGAAGTCAAAGATAAATGTCAGTAAACAGAAAGCAGTAGCGTTAACCAGCCTCTCAATGCAAATATAAAGATAAAGATAATGAAATTAAAGTAATACTAATAATAATAATAATAATAATAATAATGACAACAGTAATAATAACATGCAGGGGTTTGTTTCGAGTTGTCCATAAGTTGAATTATAACGTCAGCTAAACACAGTATCGTGTCAACAACAGTACTACTATGACTTCTATTTACGCGAATAATCTCAATAATTATTCTTAGTAAAAATGTATTACTGCGCGTTATGATGTTATGATAGATAGGTTTATAGTTATTTACTACTCAAAATGACCCTTAATGTTGTGTAGAGAGTCTGATTTTAGAAGACAGACAGACAGACACACACACACACACACGCACGCACACACACACACACACACACACACACACAGATAAAGGTGTAAGATACTTTACAAAATTTTCAGAAACCATAAACAGATTCATAAATCAGTTTATTAAAGTACTGCGTTTACTGATTGGGAAGCAGTAAAAGTTAAAAGAAAAACCGCTAGAAGGCACCAGAATTCACTTTACGAAACAAGATGCAGTATTCCAACTCTATAAAGAGTCGGTCGATTGTATTATTTTAAAATGTTTGAAGAATTTAAAAATAGGTAATTAATGTTATTTGTTTATTGTAAGTCACCGTTTATTGTAAGTCACCGTTTTTTTCTAGTCTTGTTTAATGAAAACGAAGATAAATTGATACACAAGTCTTAATATAATTTTGTCCGTCTGTTTTGTGTGTTAAGCTAATACACTGGAATATATTTAAACGGTACAATATAGAAGTTGTGAATAACGGTACTGTTGAAGACAAAGATCAGGTAACAATCCTATAGTATATTCCATAGCAAATGAACATAGCTGTAGCCAACAATAAACCAGATATAGTTTTAAGGGATCACTAGAATAAAACCGTAATGTCCAACTCAGAGACCAGAAGGGCTTCTAGAGATTTTAATGTGAATGGGGAGTGTTTCAAAGAAGTATCCTGTTTTAGTTGCCTAGGAGATAAAAGAAAGGTTACAATCAGAAAATAGAGCCTACTTTGCAAATATTAACACCTTTAAAAACAATATTGTTACAAGAGGTATAAAACTTAAAGTATATTATTCTCTTGTGCGACCATTTGTTACATATGGGTCTGAGGTGTGGACTTTGACAGAGAATGACAAAACTGCTTTAAAGTAATTTGAGCGCAAAATGTTGCGTAAATTTATGACCCAGTAAGAGACGAAGGCAGTTGGAGAATACGCAATAACAATTAACAACAGGCTCTCATACATGGAAAAGACAGTGAAATTCATCAAATCACAAAGGTTGTGTTGCTTGGGACATGTGGAAAGAATGTCTGAGGAAAGAAGAGTGCCGAAAAGAATGCTGAAGGGAAGATTGTATACTGCTGGACGTAGAGGCAGACCAAGGATCATATGGTTGGATAGCGTAACGGTAGATCTTGCTAGCGTGGGAATCAGATGATGGAGAGGAAGGGCAGAGAACAGGGAAGCATGGAGAGGTGTTGTTAAGGAGGCTAAAGCCCACCAAAGGCTGTAACGCCAGATAAGAAGAAGACTAGAATAAAACCTGTATACTGATAGATATAAGTATAACATTTTATTATAACATCATACGGAAAGAAAGGAAAATTAAGTAGGTATAGAGAGCTGTCATGAACCAGTTCTGCCAGTAGACTTAGAGGGTTAGCAGCGGTTCTTTTACTTCCATGTTCCATAAAGGAATGGAAGTATGGAGGTGGCGTAAAAATCGTGTTCGAGATAAGGGCTGATTCTGATTGTACTACCCTCAAAACACTAAGAAAAGTCATTTTCCGGAAAATGTCTACGTGTATGTCTGTGCGTAGAATTTTTTCTATGGCGAACGATAAATAATTACCGCAAATTCAAACAGAATCAAATAATGTTATGCATCTATGCCCGAGATGTAGAGGACTCAAGGCCTATTGACTTTGGTGAAGATTTGTTGAGAGAAAGGGGTAGTTTACCTGCAACGTTTTACGTTTCAACAAGAGTAAAATACTTAATTTTGATAAATAAAGTGTCCTGAAAATAAAGTCATAATAATCCACTGAAGAAAGGTAGATGAAATATCTATAAAAGAAAATGGTAGTTGTAAGGAGAGGGGGTAATCTTTTCAGTTTTGGTATTAATTTAATTAGTTCGACGAAATCAAATAAAAATCGGTATGGAGAACCATACATGAATTCCATGTTCTCAGATTATATATAAAATCATTTGATACTGCCTTTATGCGTACCCGCAGTTATTTCGATAATGCGATTTTTGGGCTTAGATATGTAGTGAATATCGCACATAATTTTATGTAGTGAAAGAATTATACAAATTTTAATTTTGTATGTTACAAAATACTTGGCTGGTGATTGCAATTGATTTCGTTTGTCATTTTTTAATGTTAAATGACTGTAGTAGTAATTTATCACCGGGTCGTGGCTGACACCAAAAATTGATTATGTTAGCTTAACATGAAAACTGAAATTATACATGGAAACCAATACGTGTGTAACGTAAAACTATTTTTTTTAAAACCACGGAAAACCCAAATCGAAATAAGGCGGGAGTAGCCCAAGGGTCAACCCCTTGCCTATTATTATAGGCCTACATAATAACTTTTTTGTGCCAGAACTCAATTTTTTAGTAAAATTCGTTTTCTGGCAAGTACTCGTTTTGTGACTAACAAAAAACAAACATCCATTATGTACAATTTGTAGAGCATATGTTGTCATTCCTTAATACAGTGTTTTTTGTGTTTTCATTAACCATAAATATTTGTATTTTTCATTTTGTATTTGCTGTTGTTTTTTCCAATTTGTAAACTTAAAAACGTTAGGTTCTTTATTTAAGTGTTACTCTGTTATACGCGTTGTATTACACGTTTAATGTTATGTTTTCACAACCACAGCTTCTATTTATTTTAGCAGAAAACTAAAAACCCAAAACCATTATTATCTAACCTCCCAAATGAAAACAACACGTATTTTTGCTTTACATTAAGAAATAGGGCAATTTGCAATTAGTACAATTCTTCTTTTCCACACCGTAATATATCGATACAATCGCATATTAAAAACATCGAAATGTTTTGCGGGTACTCATACAGTTCCAATCATTTACTTGAATTCGGTTCGATAATTCCTAAAAAAATATAGAATTTTGTCAAAGGGAAATAAAATGTTTCCATAGAAACTACTTCTTTGTTGTCAATAACGTAGTACACATAAAAAAACTTATAAAAAATTATCTCCCCCTTCATCAACTACCATTTTAATTTATAGAAACATACCCCATTCCCCTTGAATTACCCTTTTCATTTATAGATATTTCATCTACCTTTCTACAGTGGATTATTATGATCTTCTTTTAAAGATACTTTATTTATCAAAATTAAGCACTTTACTCTTGTTAAAACGTAAAAGGTTGCAGGTAAACTACCCCTTCGCCTTAACCGATCTTCACCAAAATCAAAATGCCTCGAGTCCTCTACAATCCGGAACTGTATGCAAAAAATTATTTGATTCTGTTTGAATTTGCGGCAGTTATCGTTTTCCATAGAAAAAATTCTACAGACAGACACACACAAAGACACTTTTTTCGAAAAATGCCTTTTTTCATGTTTTGAGGGTAGTACAATCAGAATCAGTAAAAATGCATTTTAACTTTTTCAAACAATGGTAACTGTTAACAATAAAATAATTTTGTTTGCCAAGCAATAAAATTATACATTTTTTATTTTAATTTAAACCATCTATGCATGAAGGTCCGCAACCACATAAAATAATTTAAAATATTTTAAATATTTGATTCTAATCGGCCAAAATGTCAGTAAGATAAACAACGACCTTAGTGAGTAAAGTGAGACAATGAACTGTTATAGCCTTATCTCCTCTCACTCCTGTCTAGACAACTTAAGTGAGGGTAATTCATTCGCTGGGACTGCGCGGAACTCAGCAACCAAGAAAGCCTGTCACATTTCTAACTGCTGTTGCTGGTTAATCAATTAATTTATTAAATTAATCAACAGTACAGACAAGAAATAAAATAAAATTAATTATATCAGAGAGTTAATGCTTTAGTCATTGATTAATTTGAAATGTAAACAATATTAGTAGGAGAACTCGAACAAAAGCAAAGCATGGGTTTTTTACTGCTGGGCGCTTGCGTCGTCATTTTAATATTGTTCTTTGCTGATCGATTATGACTGGTCAATAGCAACAGCAACAGCAACAGCACGGCGCCGAGAGCACAAGAGCTAGCGTCAGTCTGGAGGATAAATGTCTTGTCAAATTCGGCCATGCGCAGGACAGGGGGTTGAGCAACTGCGTCTTTTAAGGCCACAACAGTGTCCTGTTGTTCGACTACCCAAAGGAACTTCTCGCCCTTCCTTCTCAACCGGTTCAGGGGTGCCGCGAATTCCGAAAATTTGGGGATGAACTTGGAGAAATAATTCACCATCCCGATGAAGCGCGCTACGCCTTTGGGGTCCTTGGGACGCGAGAACTCCCGAATGGCGCAGGTCCGATCCGGATCCACGCAAACGCCTTGCTCGGACACAAGGTGTCCCAAAAAGCTTATTTACTTGACCCCGAAACGTACTTTCTCGGGATTTACAGTGAGCTTGGCTTTTCCCAGCCACGCGAGCACATCGTCCACGTGACGGACTTGGTCCTCCCATGATTTGGAATATACAATTATGTCATCGAAATAGTTGAACACGAACTTGTACTTTATGTCGGACAAGACCGTGTCCAACAACCAAGTAAGTACCTGGGCGCCGGTACTCAATGCAAAGGGGACCCGACAAAACTCGTATAACCCGTAAGGAACGACGAAAGCTGTAATGGGCATAGATTTTTCAGATAGCGGAATCTGGAAGTAGGCGTTAGAGAGGTCCGGGATACTAAAATACCTCGCGCCTGAAAACCACTGGAAGCAGGTATGGATATTCGGTAACGGCTGCGCTTCAATCTCGACGTTCTTGTTGAGCTTACGGTAATCAGTAACCAACCGAGGTTTTTTATCAGGCCGGCAGACCAAAAACGCTGGACTCGCATAAGGGGATACGCTCGGCTTGATCACGCCCTCTTTAACTAGCTGGTCCGTAATCTCACGCATGGCTTTCATTTTTGCGGGGGGCGAGCTGGTAGGGATGAGCCTTGAAAGGCCGGTTATCCAGCAAGGATATATTCGCAAGGATACGTCAACCTGTCCGTCCGGCCACGCTCCCCGGTCAAAACGTTCTTATGACGGCTACATACCTTAAGTATTTCGTCCGCCTTCTCTCGGTCGAGGTGTCCGACATCAAAAGGCCCTTTTTCCAAAAGGTTAGAATGACAGCCTTCGGGACTGTTTTTGCGGTCGCACAGAGAAATAAGGTTCTTCGGACGAAATTTGAAATATATTATCCCCTGATGAATATCCAGCACCAAACGGGTGCGATGGATAAAGTCTGCGCCGAGTATGAAGTCGCAAGACAGGCCCTCGGCGTCCAGTATGGGGAAATTCCAGGTAAACGCGTCTATTTTCACCACGCACAAGGCTTCCCAATTGATTTGTAAGTTGCTGTTGCAGGCACTCCTGCATACTACAGCACTCTTAGTCCGCTTCAAGACGCTTTGGTTATTTTCAATACTGTCGAACAGCCGACGCGACATAATTGTGCGCACCGACCCGGAGTCAATCAGTCCGTTCACGGTTTTATCATTAAAACTTACTTCCACCTGGGGCGAAAATAGTTTGTTCTTAAACAAACTCGCTAAGTTCTTTTCCGCTCCCAGATGTTCTTTGTACAAGTAGTGGGAAGTGACTCTTTGAGTCAACATTCGGCTCTCTTTTCCGTTGGTCGTGCGACGGCGCTTTCGGGGATTCTTTTTTGACACGTTCCCGACAAACGAACGACACCGCCAGATGTAGTGCCCCTTTTTACCACAAAGGTAACAAGTCGGGGTGAAGGGAGTATTGACGGGAACGCGGCGACGGCCAGGCAGGCCAGACTTGTGGGAGGAAGTTGAGAAACAGTTGCTGACTATACTGTCTCTCAATACGCGTTTTTTTGGATTTGCGGGTTTCAGACGGGGACAGTAACGCCTCACGTGCCCTTCTTCCTTACAATGGTAACACAACCTCCGGCCCTCGCGCAGTCCGGCATTAGCGGGGGGGGTTAGCAGGGCCTCTATTTGCCATAGTCTGGTCGGTGAATTGGAAATTGGCCACCTCCACGCAGATCTTGTCCAGATCGGCAAACGTGGACGGGCGGTTGCAGAACACGAGACAGCACCTCGTTTGGGCGGACAACCCCGAAACGATGTTATCTACTACTTCCCTCTCAGTCACTGGTAGTCGCAGAACTTGGGCCGCCTCTTTTAATTCGGAGATGTAAGTCGACAGAGGCTCTCCGCGCTCTTGGGGTCTTAAAAACTGCTTCTGCTTTAAGGAGGAAAACAGCCGATCGGGAATAAAAAATTCCAGGGCTTCCTGGTGAAAACGGTCACAGTTATCCGCCGCTAGATGCTTGGCATGTCGATCGCCCAAAGCCCCGTTACAATAAGGCATAAGCAAGGCCAGAAATCCGGCCTCCGAAACCGGAAAGCACCTTTTCAGTCTCATGGCGACTTTAAAAAACTCTAGAAGAGTTTCCACGCAGAAACCGTCTGCCTTAGGGAGGCCGCGGACTATTTTTTCGGCGGGATGTGGCAATTTGCTATAATAAAAGCTGGTAGGCAGCAGAGAAGGAGAGGCGTTCGCTTCTCTCAAGAAAGGGTTCCGCTCGAGTCCGGGTTCCCTAATGGGGCCGCCTAATCTTCAAATTGAATGGGCGAGCTAGCGTTAGAGCTACTGCCACCCGGCCGCGCGGACTCGTGTGGGCTCGCCTCCTTTTCCGCGACGGGGCAAGTCTCGCTGGCCGCCAAAACCTTTTTAACCTTGTCCCCTATTAAGACTATGTGTTTCCGGGTGTTTACGTCCCCCGACGATTCCGCCCAGGACTCTAATAAGTTTAAACGGCCTTCAAAGGCCCGACACCTGGCTCTAAGCCTTTGGTGATCGTTCCGGCACTGGGACTCGCCGTTGTTTGCAAGATCGACATCTAAAATATCTGATATTAAGTCGCATTCTTTGCATTCGCTCAAAATATCTATCCCCTCGAGATGTTTTGCGTCGGGGGTTTTCCCTTCATGTATTACATTACGCAGGCATTTCTGCAGTTCCCCCACTGTCCCGTTTTTTATGACACCACGAGCCCTTAATTCGAATAACAATCGTGCTTTCGTAGCTGATCAATGTCTCTTAGTAAGGCCATTTTACGAGTAGTGGAGAAAATTAAAATATAAAAGCGCAACGATAAGGGAGCAGCTGATCGATGAGAACTGCTGATATGGCAAGTCGGGCCGGCCGAATACCGCAATGCACCGCGTTATCTGTCAGGCAAAGTACAACTAACGGTTTTCGTTTCCCGAGCGAACAATCTGAACAATTTCGAATAAACCAAATCGATTTTACAATAAGCTAGCTACTCGTGACCAAATTTGCTAACCCCACATAACATTTCGAAATACCTCACACAAAACCCTATACAAAATTTCACGCGACCAATAGCGTGAAATACATAATTCCAACACAACTCACTAACAAAAAATACAACCTTAACAAAATTACACATACTAACTATGCATTATAACCCATGGACCAAGGAAAACCGCGCTCCCGCTACCACTTCTGTTGCACGCTTCCTCTGCGTTCGCTGGGGCCCCGAAGCGCAACACACCGAATATACCCAAAATAACATAGTATGTCACAAAACCTGCCAAAACACTTATAACTATTTATATCTCTCTACACCTAATTACATACTATCCAAATATACTTAAAGCTTAACATAATTCATAAAATAGCGGGTTGGTCTGAGTAAAAAATTTGAAACGCCAGTTAGTGAACAGAGTCGAGCCCGACCCGTTTATTTTCAAATGATACGAACCTCGAAACCTTGCAAAATTACAAAACAGTCAGCCAAAGTTAATCCAAGTTAATCAATCAGCACTGAGTTAACCCAACTCCCAAAAAGTTAAATGTCCAAAAGACTAAATACTGAATAAATAGTAAAATAAATACTAAAATTCAATAATTGTACAATTTACAACTTGGATAACGAATTACTGGATATGAAACGGTTGCACAGATCAATACTGGTTTACATTAAATGGTGTTTAGCATACAAGCGGTGATCGGTTTATGAAAATTCTGACACTGTGTTGTTTCACAAAATATTCGCAAAAGGTTCTGGTTTATGTCACTTAAAGTGAGGAAACTAGTCCAGCACTCTTTTCATTATTAATTGCAGTATGACTTTCACTGGAAGCTGTTAACTGTTAAATATTACTTGACACTCCAGCGAGGTTCACTCACGGCCTGCCGTAGCTGGTCGCAACGGGTGCACGTTTCTCAGATCGTGCTCTGGACCATGCTGGAAGATCGTTGGTAGAAGGCTACGTCGAGTCTATGTACTCCCGTACGTCGGACCAAGTTTTTTTTACTTGGTAAACGAGGCTTCTTACATAGTGTGTTGAAAGGACGGCTCTGTTCACAAAGGCGGTCTGGTGTTCGACTGACGAAATTTGACCGGACAAACGGCTCCGTTAGTAAAGGGAACGACGTGACGTCAGGCGTCGGGCAAATTACGATACGTCGATCGTTTCATTCGGTCGAAGCCGAATAATCGCAACAAATGTAAGAACGTTCAATCTAATATGTACACTAAATCACAACTAAATAAGTCTACTGAACAACTGAACAATGTTTACAGAACGAATAATACCCCACCAACACAAGCACGCACTATCAATCAGTAGACCCTCCCGCTCTTCGGGCGTCTCGGTAGCACAGCTGGTGCGCGTATAGGAACTAATCAGAAATTGTAGAAAAGTGAACGATAACTATTTTTTAAGAATTATGAATGTTAGCAATTTGGCCTTGAAGTAGGTAAGAACAATACAACAGAACATATGTTTTATCGCTTCGCGTTTACAGTAACAGTATACGGATTTGACAATTTATACTTATGTTTTAACGTTCTGTGGGCTTGTGTATAAGAATTATAAATAATAATAATAATGGCTCCCATGTGTACCACCGAAGCAGCTTAGGAGTCAGGCAGGGTAGGCTGCCATATGCGAGCCGTACAGCATACAAGGAAGGCAGTTTGGCCAGCACTACGCTTCAGGCGCCCATTATTATCCGCAGGATGTTATCCCAGGTACTCGTTTTCATCAAACTGAATCGACCTGGGAACTGAAAAACGCACCTTGATTTCATGGTGCGTGCACGGGAATCGAACCCGGGACCTCTAAATTAGTAGCCAGGTGCCATACCCACTTGTAAATACTTTTTATAAAAAGAATCATAAATAAATTGTAAATATATTCGGATATTCAAAAAAATCATGGAATACTGCGTTAAACGTACTAGGTAATGCATGAATCAAATTCTAAGCACAAGTTTTAAACAGTCTTTCTTGTATCAAAAAGAATAATACATACTGTGTGTGTGTGTGTGTGTGTGTGTGTGTGTGTGTGTGTGTGTGTGTGTGTGTGTGTGTGTGTGTGTGTGTGTGTGTGTGTGTGTGTGTGTGTGTGTGTGTGTGTGTGTGTGTGTGTGTGTGTGTGTGTGTGTGTGTGTGTGTGTGTGTGTGTGTGTGTGTGTGATAGAGACAAGGGGAACGTGCTTGCGTGCGCGCGATCTCGTAAGAGATTTGCTAATTATTAAATCGCTAATTTAAAATTATTTCATTACGTAGATTATTTAACAAAACGGTCGTGAGATTTATTGACTTCGTAATTATAAATTTTAAAATTAACAAAAAGTTATATGCATTCGTAAAGAAACAGTCATTAAGTCCAAGGGTACGTGACAGGACTGAAATATTGTAGTCAGCTGAACGATTTTCTAATAATTTTTTGGTAGTCTGCCAATATCCGTATCCACATTACATTTTCGATATTTCGATTATGCGATTGTACTGATATACCACGATATGAATAAGAAGAAGAAGAAGACGACGAAGAAGAAGAAGTGTACTAATTGTAAATTATTCTATTCTTAATGTACAGCAAGAATTCATAAGTTTTTGGTTTATGAGGTTAGGTACTAATAGTTTTAGTATTTTAGTTTAGTGATTAAAGAAATAAAATTCATGGTTGGAAAACATGACGTGTAATGTGTATATACAATCTTTATAACAGAATAACATTTAAAATAAATTATGTAACTTTTTTAACAATAACAAAACAGATAATGTAAAGGGAAATATACATTTATTTTTGAATGGTAAAATTATATCAAAAACAAAAAACAGAATTTTTTATTCATTAACTGTCAAAATATTTTTTTTTTAGTAAAATTTCGGATAACTTCATTGGGAGCAAAGTTTATGCGAAATTTTAATGATTTCTTTCGTCTAGCTGAAATTAGACGCGGATATTCCCTATCTATCGATGCCAATAATCGCATAATCCACATATCGAAAATGAGTGTGGGTACGACTAACAGCTATTGGGAGGGAACCAATTTGTTCTGTAGCTCAACACACACACACACACACACACATCCCTTCCTAACTTTTGAAGCATGGGTTCGAGTCCGATGACTGAGGTTATATATTTCGCCGTTTGATTGACCGTATAAGTAGAAATCAAATTACCCTGTTACAGTACATTCGTGTGGCGAAGGAAACGACGCAAAACTGTTAAAATGTTCTTGTTAAAAGAAGTAAAACCTTTGTTAATCCAGAAGTCAAAGATAAATGTCAGTAAACAGAAAGCAGTAGCGTTAACCAGCCTCTCAATGCAAATATAAAGATAAAGATAATGAAATTAAAGTAATACTAATAATAATAATAATAATAATAATAATGACAACAGTAATAATAACATGCAGGGGTTTGTTTCGAGTTGTCCATAAGTTGAATTATAACGTCAGCTAAACACAGTATCGTGTCAACAACAGTACTACTATGACTTCTATTTACGCGAATAATCTCAATAATTATTCTTAGTAAAAATGTATTACTGCGCGTTATGATGTTATGATAGATAGGTTTATAGTTATTTACTACTCAAAATGACCCTTAATGTTGTGTAGAGAGTCTGATTTTAGAAGACAGACAGACAGACAGACACACGCACTCACGCACGCACGCACGCACACACACACGCACACACACACACACACACACACACACACACACACACACACACACACACACACACACACACACACACACACACACACAGAGAGATAAAGGTGTAAGATACTTTACAAAATTTTCAGAAACCATAAACAGATTCATAAATCAGTTTATTAAAGTACTGCGTTTACTGATTGGGAAGCAGTAAAAGTTAAAAGAAAAACCGCTAGAAGGCACCAGAATTCACTTTACGAAACAAGATGCAGTATTCCAACTCTATAAAGAGTCGGTCGATTGTATTATTTAAAATGTTTGAAGAATTTAAAAATAGGTAATTAATGTTATTTGTTTATTGTAAGTCACCGTTTATTGTAAGTCACCGTTTTTTTCTAGTCTTGTTTAATGAAAACGAAGATAAATTGATACACAAGTCTTAATATAATTTTGTCCGTCTGTTTTGTGTGTTAAGCTAATACACTGGAATATATTTAAACGGTACAATATAGAAGTTGTGAATAACGGTACTGTTGAAGACAAAGATCAGGTAACAATCCTATAGTATATTCCATAGCAAATGAACATAGCTGTAGCCAACAATAAACCAGATATAGTTTTAAGGGATCACTAGAATAAAACCGTAATGTCCAACTCAGAGACCAGAAGGGCTTCTAGAGATTTTAATGTGAATGGGGAGTGTTTCAAAGAAGTATCCTGTTTTGGTTGCCTAGGAGATAAAAGAAAGGTTACAATCAGAAAATAGAGCCTACTTTGCAAATATTAACACCTTTAAAAACAATATTGTTACAAGAGGTATAAAACTTAAAGTATATTATTCTCTTGTGCGACCATTTGTTACATATGGGTCTGAGGTGTGGACTTTGACAGAGAATGACAAAACTGCTTTAAAGTAATTTGAGCGCAAAATGTTGCGTAAATTTATGACCCAGTAAGAGACGAAGGCAGTTGGAGAATACGCAATAACAATTAACAACAGGCTCTCATACATGGAAAAGACAGTGAAATTCATCAAATCACAAAGGTTGTGTTGCTTGGGACATGTGGAAAGAATGTCTGAGGAAAGAAGAGTGGCGAAAAGAATGCTGAAGGGAAGATTGTATACTGCTGGACGTAGAGGCAGACCAAGGATCATATGGTTGGATAGCGTAACGGTAGATCTTGCTAGCGTGGGAATCAGATGATGGAGAGGAAGGGCAGAGAACAGGGAAGCATGGAGAGGTGTTGTTAAGGAGGCTAAAGCCCACCAAAGGCTGTAACGCCAGATAAGAAGAAGACTAGAATAAAACCTGTATACTGATAGATATAAGTATAACATTTGATTATAACATCATACGGAAAGAAAGGAAAATTAAGTAGGTATAGAGATCTGTCATGAACCAGTTCTGCCAGTAGACTTAGAGGGTTAGCAGCGGTTCTTTTACTTCCATGTTCCATAAAGGAATGGAAGTATGGAGGTGGCGTAAAAATCGTGTTCGAGATAAGGGCTGATTCTGATTGTACTACCCTCAAAACACTAAGAAAAGTCATTTTCCGGAAAATGTCTACGTGTATGTCTGTGCGTAGAATTTTTTCTATGGCGAACGATAAATAATTACCGCAAATTCAAACAGAATCAAATAATGTTATGCATCTATGCCCGAGATGTAGAGGACTCAAGGCCTATTGACTTTGGTGAAGATTTGTTGAGAGAAAGGGGTAGTTTACCTGCAACGTTTTACGTTTCAACAAGAGTAAAATACTTAATTTTGATAAATAAAGTGTCCTGAAAATAAAGTCATAATAATCCACTGAAGAAAGGTAGATGAAATATCTATAAAAGAAAATGGTAGTTGTAAGGAGAGGGGGTAATCTTTTCAGTTTTGGTATTAATTTAATTAGTTCGACGAAATCAAATAAAAATCGGTATGGAGAACCATACATGAATTCCATGTTCTCAGATTATATATAAAATCATTTGATACTGCCTTTATGCGTACCCGCAGTTATTTCGATAATGCGATTTTTGGGCTTAGATATGTAGTGAATATCGCACATAATTTTATGTAGTGAAAGAATTATACAAATTTTAATTTTGTATGTTACAAAATACTTGGCTGGTGATTGCAATTGATTTCGTTTGTCATTTTTTAATGTTAAATGACTGTAGTAGTAATTTATCACCGGGTCGTGGCTGACACCAAAAATTGATTATGTTAGCTTAACATGAAAACTGAAATTATACATGGAAACCAATACGTGTGTAACGTAAAACTATTTTTTTTAAAACCACGGAAAACCCAAATCGAAATAAGGCGGGAGTAGCCCAAGGGTCAACCCCTTGCCTATTATTATAGGCCTACATAATAACTTTTTTGTGCCAGAACTCAATTTTTTAGTAAAATTCGTTTTCTGGCAAGTACTCGTTTTGTGACTAACAAAAAACAAACATCCATTATGTACAATTTGTAGAGCATATGTTGTCATTCCTTAATACAGTGTTTTTTGTGTTTTCATTAACCATAAATATTTGTATTTTTCATTTTGTATTTGCTGTTGTTTTTTCCAATTTGTAAACTTAAAAACGTTAGGTTCTTTATTTAAGTGTTACTCTGTTATACGCGTTGTATTACACGTTTAATGTTATGTTTTCACAACCACAGCTTCTATTTATTTTAGCAGAAAACTAAAAACCCAAAACCATTATTATCTAACCTCCCAAATGAAAACAACACGTATTTTTGCTTTACATTAAGAAATAGGGCAATTTACAATTAGTACAATTCTTCTTTTCCGCACCGTAATATATCGATACAATCGCATATTAAAAACATCGAAATGTTTTGCGGGTACTCATACAGTTCCAATCATTTACGTGAATTCGGTTCGATAATTCCTAAAAAAAATATAGAATTTTGTCAAAGGGAAATAAAATGTTTCCATAGAAACTACTTCTTTGTTGTCAATAACGTAGTACACATAAAAAAACTTATAAAAAATTATCTCCCCCTTCATCAACTACCATTTTAATTTATAGAAACATACCCCATTCCCCTTGAATTACCCTTTTCATTTATAGATATTTCATCTACCTTTCTACAGTGGATTATTATGATCTTCTTTTAAAGATACTTTATTTATCAAAATTAAGCACTTTACTCTTGTTAAAACGTAAAAGGTTGCAGGTAAACTACCCCTTCGCCTTAACCGATCTTCACCAAAATCAAAATGCCTCGAGTCCTCTACAATCCGGAACTGTATGCAAAAAATTATTTGATTCTGTTTGAATTTGCGGCAGTTATCGTTTGCCATAGAAAAAATTCTACAGACAGACAGACAGACACACACAAAGACACTTTTTTTCGAAAAATGCCTTTTTTCATGTTTTGAGGGTAGTACAATCAGAATCTGCCATTATCTCGAACACGATTTTTATCGCCATGACCATACTTCCATTTCCTTATGGAACATGGAAGTAAAAATGCATTTTAACTTTTTCAAACAATGGTAACTGTTAACAATAAAATAATTTTGTTTGCCAAGCAATAAAATTATATATTTTTTATTTTAATTTAAACCATCTATGCATGAAGGTCCGCAACCACATAAAATAATTTAAAATATTTTATTTTATAATAAGATAATTATGTAAATATGTAACTAATGCGTGATTATCTGTGTTGTCCAGTTTTTTATAAGAATAAAATACCTCATATTTATAGACAAAGTGACTCAAATCTAACATTGTATTAAACGACTATCCCATAGTTACAAAAATATCTATAACTAGTGTAAATAATTTGAGGGTGGGTGATATTTTTTTAGAAAATTTTCAACCGAATTCAAGTAAAAGATTTAAAATATAAATCTTAGAACATGGAAGTCATGTATGGTTCTCCATAATGATTTTTTCTATACTTTTTCTAGAGTTGTATTTAACTTTGTAGTTGGTTGTGGTTTATTAATTTTTTGATGGTTCACACATGTTAGTGAATGAATCTCAAGTAGGCTTACCTTTGTATTAAATTTACTAGGTTAACTTACATCTGAAGACTAGCACTGATCGTTTAATGGTCGAAACGTTGTGTGATAAATTATAACGATGGTAACTGTCCGTCCTAACCCTTCCTTAATGTCCACGTACCATCGGAAGTTAGATTTAAAGAGCAAACAAATAAGTAGTAGTGCATTATGAGATTAAATTATCATAAGAAGTTAATTTAAGACAATGCCAATTAGCGAACTCATCAATGGCAATCCTTTACAGGTCACATGCAACATGAATGTGGGCAAATTTTCTCAAGTCCAGCTTGATACCATTAAATAGCATCACCATCTTCAACAAGGA
This sequence comes from Magicicada septendecula, assembly GCA_034769895.1. Classification (NCBI taxonomy): domain Eukaryota; kingdom Metazoa; phylum Arthropoda; class Insecta; order Hemiptera; family Cicadidae; genus Magicicada; species Magicicada septendecula. Next base: position 1,382,303 of record CM068374.1, read on the forward strand.
CTGAACCAAAATCGATTTGTTCCGCTCCCAATCAGATAGGCTACAGCTTGGCACTCCGACACTTGTTCAGACGCTAACAAGATCTTCAGTCATTTCGGACATGCGCACAACAGTCTTGTGAAGTGTTTCGTAGTGTGAACATTGGCTGCAACAAGGCTGGCGAGAGCAATGTAAGCATCTGTGTGACAGAGAAAGAATTAGTGAGTAAAGTTTTCGTCGTCGCCATCGATTACGGCTTAGGCCAGTAGCCTGTTCCGGTCTCAATGGAATTCATCCAACCATCGCTTACGGGGTCTTCCCACACTTGTCTTCCCCCTTGGATGATAGTCAAGGCTATCTAGTATCTAGTCAAGGCTGTCTTGAAAATCTTGTTGGATCCATTCTCTCTACTTGTAACAGCCACTCGGTTTTGTAACAAAGGTCTCTCCTGGTACAACCCTTTACAGCCCTCAAGAACCTCATTTCCGCTCCTTGTATTTTACAATTCTACATATATCTTTGGCCTAATCCAAGTCTCACCATCATTCAGTAGTTGAAGTATGACCATTAAGTTATAATATTTCAATTGCGTCCTTGTTTATTTTTTCTTTAATTATTTAATGATACAGCCACCAAGCGACTAAAAGGGACTAATTTTGCATTCAACCTCCTTATCATCTTGGTATGTGATGCTACACCTTAGATACTTGAAATCTGGCACCTGTTCTATTGGCGAGTTTTCTATGACAATCTTTGTTCTAATATGATTTGCCACAGAAAAAGGCATAACTTTTGTTTTGTATAAGGAAATGGTTTGTGGTTTGATTCTAATCGGCCAAAATGTCAGTAAGATAAACAACGACCTTAGTGAGTAAAGTGAGACAATGAACTGTTATAGCCTTATCTCCTCTCACTCCTGTCTAGACAACTTAAGTGAGGGTAATTCATTCGCTGGGACTGCGCGGAACTCAGCAACAATGAAAGCCTGTCACATTTCTAACTGCTGTTGCTGGTTAATCAATTAATTTATCAAATTAAACAACAGTACAGACAAGAAATAAAATAAAATTAATTATATCAGAGAGTTAATGCTTTAGTCATTGATTAATTTGAAATGTAAACAATATTAGTAGGAGAACTCGAACAGAAGCAAAGCATTGGTTTTTTACTGCTGGGCGCTTGCGTCGTCATTTTAATATTGTTCGTTGCTGATCGATTATGACTGGTCAATAATCTGTTTTCCGGTCAAAAACGAATTCCACACGCAAGCTCAGTGAAGTGTTTGGGGATAACTCCGGATGCCAAACTTAGGTGGAAAGAACATGTCAAGAAGAAATGGGAAGAACTTGGATTAAAATTGAAGAAAATGTGGTGCCTGCTTGGAAGACACTCTGAGTTGTCTCTGCTTAGCAAGCGGGTTGTTATACAAAGAAGTCGTGAAACCAGTTTGAGTGTATGGTGTACAGCTTTGAGGTTGTACTAAGAAATCTAATATTAAATAAATTCAGACTTTCAAAATAAGGCTCTTCTCAGTATTGTTGATGAAAAACGGTACGTAAGAAATTATGACGTTCATCGGGACCTGGAAATGCCTACGGTTACTGTCGAGATTAAACGGGTCGCGGATAAATATGAAAGAAAACTTCATGAAGACGTAAACGTTGAAGTGCTACAACTGCTTGATAATGCTGGACCCGCTCGGTGGTTGCAGAGACAGAAACCATTCGAACTAGTGAACTAAATATGCGTAGTAATTTTCAGACATGAACACAGTGTAACTGTACTGAGGAATGCTCCAGTGGGAGCTTATCCTACACAATGTTAACTTATGTATTAGAATAAAATCGCTAGATCGTATGTAGATAGTTGCAATGAGTTAAATACAAAAAAATTAATGTTGTGTTGCCAGCTCAGACATCAGCGACGTTATACTGTGTACGGTCCATTGACCTCATAATAGTTGTCACTGAACAAACTAGGGAAGGTGACATATTTGTTCACCCCCCGTGTTGCTCCCGTATAAACCGGCAAACGCTCAGTTAGCAGCTACTTTTGATTTCAGAACTAGTGAATACCTGTTATTACTTGGACCTTTTTTTTTTTTTTTTAATTAAGAAAGTTGTGTTAGTGGTTATAATCACAAATAGAATAAACACTGTTGCACACCACTATAGAAAAATTATTCCAATTAGCCCTTTCCGATGATGACCTGTGAAGCTTGAGTGGTGTGAAACCGTGTTTATTTTATTTCTGTGTTTTGTTTAGTTATGTGTTTCTCTGTGTTACTTTATTATTTATTTTTCTTCTTATTATTATTTTATTGATTATTTGTGTTCTGATTTATTTTGTGTAATAGTGTTAGATTCCGTTGAAGAACCAGGATCCTCTTCTTGTGCTGGCAAATAAAATTGCTTGATAGAAAGTATACAATAAAAAAAAATATTTTTTCTGAACCATACGCGCATATGCTCCAGGCGAACACTTTATAAATTTCTTCCTTGTTTCCAGGGACATATTTATGGACTAGATATGAGATTTATTTCTTGAAAAACACCCCGCTTGATTGTGAAATTCTAATTTTTACATTACTGGTCCATCTGCCATCCGATGCAATGCAGTTCTCAACTTATTTAAATGTATTAACTTACACTAGCTTCTTACTGTTCAGGAATATCTCAGAGTTCTGTTGTCTAGTTCTGAAATACTTAATTACATTTGGCAGTCTGTAAAAAATATTATTTGGATCATCATTTAAAGTGCATTCTGTAATTCTTCGTCGTTGTTTCCTGAGGCCTTTACTACACTACACAACTAATTCAAAAAAGTTGTGGGGCATTGGTTTAAATGCAGCGTATTTTACTTACTGCAATTGGTTGCATGGTCTGCAATCGATTGCAAGATAGTTGCAAGCCTTGCAACTGCTCGTGCAACTTTTAGTTTCACACACACTCATTGTAGAGCAATGATCCAAATGTAGCCTATATTACACTATGCAACCGATTACATGCAACTATCCTGCGCGCGCATTCTGTAGACAACAAAGAAATTTCATGACATGGAACCGACACATGTACAATTTTTACAAAAACCGCCAATATATCAAAATTGAAAAGCAAGATTTTATTGAAATAAAATTTTGAATTTTTTCTCATTTTCACACGGTGACACTATATAGGTATCACTTACAGAATGAATGTGTATCGCATGCCAAAGATTTCACTACATGCGAATTAACAAAAATTTCAAAACATGGGACCGTTTTAAATCCCTGTATAAAGCCATCCTCAAACTTCAAGGAACACGGTGGCAACATAATTCTTTTTATCGGATCAGTAGTTTCTGAGGTTTGCCCAGACAACGATACAAACAAATTTTACCTCTTTATGAAAGTAGTATAAACGACATCATTACTCTACAACTGATTTGTTACAGGAGTTGCGGCCTGTGTTTGTTATCCTGAAATTAGTTTCATGTAGGCTTGAAATCAGTTGGATACAATCAGTTGCGGAGGGTAATAGAGACCTAAAAGTGCAATGCTATCAGCAAAATGGACAGTTTTTTAACATACGCCATTAATGATTATTTCATTGAACTTACATCCTGCCACCACGTACATAAATACTCTGTTATTCGCTGATGACTACAGTAAGAGAACAGAACCTTGTTCATAACAGAATACTCTAGAGCGGTCAATATAGATCTTAAACCGTGTATGTGAGACATAGAATTTTAAAATGTCTCAAAGCAAGACGAAGGTTGTGGCCTTTAAATGGAAATTCCCAATCCGTTCCAAAATAGTTGTTGGGGTTAAGTTTTTAGAGCAGGTATCGCACTTTGCTTTTCTTGGTTGTGACGTAAGTTGTGAACATGATAATGATAAGAATAAAAAAGTAAATAAGTATCAGATGATGTGCGGTACAATACAAGAAACACTAAGAAACAAAACAAGAACTAATACTAAAATTAAGTTCTATAAAGTAATAGCGATACCTGTTCTTACATACGCCAGTGAAACGTGGACGATAACTGGGAAAGAAAAGCAGCATATAGAAACCGCTGAAATGAATTTTTTAAGGCGCGTGAGTGGTTATCGTCTAAGGGATCGAATGGTAATGAGGAAATAAGGGCCGAACTGGGTAGCCTCCCAAAAACAGCAGTGGATGGAGAAAACGTGTACAGAATAGACTACTAGCGGCTAGTAAAGCGAGCGGAGAGTACAAACCAGTTGGCATAAGATCTGTGGATAGTCCCTGGAAGAGATGGCTGCAGTGAAGACAACGACGACGATAGGAAGTTTTGTATACCTTCATGAAATAAGATGGGACGAAGTGATAGGCTGAAAAGTTTTGCAGATGACGTTATATGTTAGTGGATTTGTCGTGTAGTATGCTTCAAGTGCTTTAAGAAAGAAGTATTCACTGAACCACTTAATTAAGGTGACTGGACAGGAAATTGTGAACAGGTAGTTATAATGAAGTAACTACATTAAATAATAATGTATCATTATTTTCTCTTTTTTTACAATATTATCAATAACAGATCATTCTGTCACAATTTTTTAAAATATAATAATACTCAATGAATGACATCTACAACATCGGTATTTTTTTTTGGTTTTTCGCTTTAACCAACAACTCATATGAAACATTATATTGTATTACAAACAAAAAACAATCAACATTCAGCTGTTCTCTTTTTTAATAATCATAATTGTTATTGTATACAAACTCAAAAAAACGTTCATCTCTGAAATATATCTTTAACATTGATTACATTATTGTATTTATTTTTCTAACAATTACTTTATATAAAGTAAGTTCAGTAGTTTATATAAAGTAAGTAAAGTAGGTTCAGGTCTCACTAACATTTTTACAGTACAGTAAAAACAACATATGGACGTTTATATTTATTGGTGATATTTGCTTGTATATGTTAACAAAAAAGCATTGTTAAGCACTAACTGTATGAACAGTGACACTGAGAGAAAAGCATATATAATACAGCCATAAGAATTTCTTTAACAAGTACACAACCACTGTAAAAGTATCATACTAATTATTAAAGTACTGTATCTGCTTAATGTTTTTTTTAACCCTTTCGGTGCTCAATTCGACGACTGTAGTATGATGTACAATATGGTATAATTGTACATATACATAATATAACAGTATATTATGTACAAATACAATGGAACATTATGACCAAATACATGGAACTTCAACGGAATGTCCCAAAAGAACCAGGCATATCAATCAGTTGGCAATTATACATTTGAACGTGTCAAACAAATATCTTACTGAGATTCACAAATTACTCAGAACAACTCTTGCAGCAATGGAATAAAGTCCCCCATCGTAAGTAGCAACAGGTGTTATTACTCCTATGAAAAGCTTTTCAAATCATATCCAGGATGTTAAGCAAACCACTTAAGCTGACTATATACAAAAGTCTTATACGACCGGTAGTAACATACGGATGCAAAGCCTGGACATTAACCAGCACAGACGAGCAATATTTAAGAATATTTGAACGAAAAGTTTTGCGAAAAAGCTTTGGATCTTTACAAACTGAAGATGGCAATTAGAGCATTCGAATTAACCATGGACTGGACTAACTGATTCAGGGTGCCGACATAGTCTGTTTTATTAAGAGTAGGAGGTTCAGGGGCTGGACCACCTAAGGCGAATGGGTGACAGAAGAATGGCTAAGAGAATTGTAGATTGGAGACCAGTAGGAAGAAGAATTAGAGGCAGACCCAGAAAGAGATGGTTGGATGACGTTGAGGATGACTTGAGATATATGAAGGTGATAAGCTAGAGACTGATGTGTAATGGGAGGACGGAGGGAGCAGGCTAAAATTTACGCTGGGTCGTAACGCCAGGAAAAGGAAGAAAGGAAATACTCGGAATTTTATTTTCATGTGCTTATGTTGTGTTTAGAGTCTATGCTTACCCTCCCCATCGGTTCAGGAATCGCCAATGCATAGATAGGTTAGTTGGTACTGTTTGAGTTTTGCAACCAGTAAATGTGAGCTTCCGGTCAGGCTTGCAACACTGTATGGCAAATACATTTTGTGGTGGGGTTAAAACAAATGACAGTTGAATACAGTTGAATACTTACGGAGCAGAAATTATGCACACTCGAGTTTGAACCTTAATTTCAAGTTAACGGTTACACTAATCTTAAATCAGATTACACCAATTTTTAGCTTATTTCATTGTGGGTTGAATGGTGGTAATCAAAACTTTTTCGTCATCTTTTTGTCTAATAAAACTCTACGTGAGAAAGAGAGACACAATAATCTTGGGAAAAGCCACTGGGCTTCACCCCATCACCCGTGAAGGAAACATGAAGGGAAAGCTGCTGGATGAGCTTTCTCAGTTGTAGCATTTGGGAGGTGTTTTTAGTGGGTTAGAGTCTCACGCTGTTAAGAGCTACGGGGTTCCTAGTGTCTATAGAGATTTTCACCTACCCTCGTTAAAAAAAAAAAACTTTTTGTCAGAGTTGCGTTGGTCGGAATAAATAAAGTGTCCGTTTTTTACATATTTTAGAGGAATCTCAACTTTAAAACAAAAGTACATAAAAAGGCGGCGTCTGACTGCAACGAAATATAAACACTGCAATGAAATATGTATTTGTAAATAATGCTCCAGAGAATCTTGAAAATGTGTCAGTTTTGTAAACCAAGCACTAGTTCCCTAATATACTTCAAAAATCTCATTAATGTAGCGTTTTTAGTTTCTGAGAAAAAGGTATATGAGCATGGGAAAATTTAATTTTCGGCAATCGGGCTTTAAGAGTTTAAGAGGAGTGTACTTGAGAGTTTACGTATGAAGAAAGTTCTGAGATTTAACCAATATCTAACATTATGTGCCCACTAATTAATCTTTCATTACACTTACTATTACTAACATGTTCATACGTTTCATACACTTTAGGCGTCGTTTTTTAAAGTGTCATCAACTGCTAATGCACAGTGTTTTAATTTGCCACTTCTTCAAGTTTATTTCTTTTTGACATATGTCATGCCTATATGTCTGAGACATTGGATTCTACATTATAAATAATATGGTACTAGCCATACTAAGTTATTTATTACTAGGTCTGGTAATTGTAATAAACGCCAAAATGCAAATTCATTTTGTCATTATTAGTTTGACAATTCTCCGGGCTATGACCATGGGTCCAATGCTGCTGGATAAAACAGACGTTTCAGCTCCCCTATTGGAAGCCATCTTCAGTGTAACGACTTTTAGAAAACTGGTACTTTCTTCACCAGTTTTCCACAGTACTGTGGTAAAAGATTTAAGTTTGTGGCTCTGAGAAAAACCGTTTAAATAAATTCGTGGAGTTGGCACACCGGCAGCTACATACGGCATTAGCCAACCAAACGCACTATCCAAACCAAACGGGAATCAAACGCACTATCTTTGGTCCCGCAGCACAGCATGGCACAAATAATTTAACAAGTGGCTTCCGTCTCGCCGATTCACTGCGATTCATGCAGATGCTTATGAATCTGCATGGACTCTATATGCAGCGATGTGGCCAAACATACCAATTACTATTTTGTCATTTTCGCGCCCTACTAGCATGGTGCCCAGGGCATATGCCCCTCTTGATGCTCCCCTCTTATAATTGCGGTCCTGATTAACTGAAGAAAGGTACAGTATCATGGGTAGAATCAAGCCTGAAGTTAAGGTAAAAGTGTACAATACTTTTGGTTTAATTAGACAACTTGTATATAATCCATAAAAGTAGACTACTTTTAAAAACATAGAATATAATGACTAGAAAATTGATACAGGAATATTAGAAATGGGGACTAAAGATAAATATGAGTAATACAAAATACATGGCAATACATGGTAACCTTAATCAAGACTTGATATTGGAGGAAGACTTGGGGAAGATTTCATATGCAGAGAATACAAGTATTTAGGGGTGAAAAGTATGGTCAGTGGGAAGCAAGACAAAGAAACACAATCCAGAATTAATTTGGAAAAGATTGATATGTGTACATTAAATGGAATCCTGTGGGATAAGCAAATTACAACAGAAACAACAACCAAAATATTTAAAACCATTTTTAGAAGTATCATGACTTACGGCTCAGAAGTTTGGACCACTAATAAACACACAAGAACAAGATTAATGACAGCGGAGATGGACTTTTGGAGACGTTCGGCAGGAGTATCCAGACGTGAGAAAATTAGAAATGAAATCATTGAGGACAGAATGAATGTCAAAAATTTAATTGTTGATTTTGTCCAAACAAAAAAATTACAATGGTATGGACGCACGAAAAGAATGGAACAGGAAAGACTGCCAAGGAGAGTTATGGAATGGACCCCACCAGGAAGAAGGAATAGGGGAAGACCACTTATCACCTGGATAAAAGAAAATGAAAATCAGAGTGCATTGAGGGAACTAGAATTTGAAGAAGATCTTTGTGGATTGACTAGCAGCAGTGGAAGATGAGAATTCAATCACTTCTGTAATCTTTGGTTCCGGAAAATGTGTCAATATTGTACAGCCGGAATAATAATTAAAACTGTATAAACTATACTAAGACGTGTAAAAAACTATACTAATGAAGTGTAGTGGTGAAACATGCCCAGTGAGGTAAACAGGAGTGAGAAAGCTTGACATTGCAGAAATACAGACAATGGATGAATGGAGGAGCCGTGATGGGACAGAACAAGACACAGACCAATTTGGTGTAAGAATTACCTGAGGGAAAACCAACTATTGGTAGCAGATGTGCATGAATGACCAGCTGTCGGAAACATCGAACTGACGTAGGCTGGAGATACATGTCTAGAAAAAGAAGTAAACAATCTGTTAAAAAAATATTCTGTTTTCTGTTAGGACAGTTTATACCACTGCCTGTCCCAAGCGCGGAGAAAGGAGCAGGGTTGGTTGATATGGTTAGCCACCTATCCACTGGAAAAATATGGATGGCTCAAAGAAGCAAAAGACAGCCTCGGAGTTAGACGGATTAAGGAGGTAAAGCATATGAGAGGGTATAGAATGGGTAGAAGTGTGTTTAATAGTATTTGTTATGCCGACGAAGTTTTTCTAAAAGCGGAAAATGAAAATGACTTACAACGACTTGTGTATAATGTAAACAAAAGATTCCAGAAATATATCATGAAGATAGCAAAAGGGAAAACATAATCAATTACAATTTCATGTGACCCATTAAGGTGTAAGCTTATGATAAGCTTGTGATACGTGACAGAATAATAGAACAAGTGATGCAGATAGACTTAGGAGCAAAGCTTACAAGTAACGATAGGGCAGATAAAGAAATATAACATCAATTGTTGAAAGCTAGAAGAATTAATTGCTGGATGCAAGGATAAACTTTATAATAAATACCTCACACAAGAAGCAGAAACTAGGGTTTACAAAAGCACAATACGTCCAGTAATATAGACTATGCGTCAGAGACCAAGTCAGCAACAACATACAGCAACAACTAAAAAAAAACGACAAACTATAGAAATGACTATATTACGGAGGGTTATAGGAGAGACAAGGTACAGGTTACCAAACATAAGTATAAGAGAAAGGTGTAATGTAACAGATATCAATTTTTTGGGTTGCGGAAAAAAGAAGGTTTGATAAGATGGTTCGATGATGTGCTGGAAGATCTAAGAAGAATGGATGTGAGGGATTACAATCAGATGGCGATGGACAAGAGATTTTGGAAGCCAGGGATCACGTTGGGCTGTAGTGCTGAATAAGAAGAATGTAGTTTTATAGTTTAATTTCTATTGGGAGATTAATTCTATAATTACGTATTTTAATGATTGTATATATTATCACCAAACAACGGGATTTGTTAAAATGATATGGGCAACACAGGCATCTAGGTATGTAAATTGTGTTGCTTGTGAACAGTACATTATTTTCTTGTTTTGTATAATAATACAATTTTAATTGTATTCCAAATAGTAATACAATTTTATGTTTTTTTTTTCATTTGTGTCGGATATAATAAACGTACAATTAATTTTTTACAGCTAGCTGTGTGAATGTGGGCTGTGTATGTGGGAAGAGAGAGAGAGAGAGAGAGAAACATTTGTGGTGACATATTTTACAAACTAACCTCAACAGTACGCGAGTTCTGGCTAGTATTAGAAACAATACTCATATGTTGGCTGCACTGACTCTGATAATAAGAATTCCCTTGTCAAATCTCAGAACGGTTGCGACTAGTGTGCCGGGATTTGAATTTTCCCGGCGTGATTTGAACGATCTGTGCCGCCAAAGCGCGTGGCCGCTGGGTGGCACAGCTAACGTGATTAGTAAGGTCGTGTCTGGACCACGGCGACGCGATCTAGTAAGCCAGTCAACCTTATCAGCTGATTTCGGGACGCAACTGTTAGAATACAGTTTGCTTAAGGTTAGCTTCTGTAATCCGTAACAGGTAGTCTAGGGATGTCGGTAATAAAAAAAAAATTAAATTAAAAAAAAGGTTGTCAGTTAAACCGGTTATACACTTTTCCAGTTAAACTGGACGGTTATAACTGGTATAAATAACTGGTTATTGAAGTAACCGCCAGAACGGTTATTTGTTTTTTTAAGTTTAATTCGCAAAAATAATATAACTGTTAAGTATTTATACAATAAATTGGCAATACATTATACTATAATCCGCTCGGTTGTTTTCAAAAGAAAGGTAATGACACTCAATTGCATTTCTTTGTAATATTGCCACAGCCCGAAAAATGATAAATAAAAAAAACAAGCAGAATTATCACTGTCGCACACCACTATATAAAAATTATTCCGATTAGCGATTTCAAGCTTCACAGCTCATCGTCAGATCGGAAATGATCGGAGACAGTCGGCCCATCGGTCCTTCCCCATCCTCTGAGCCCTCTCACCTCCATCTGGACAGCTACATATTTTTCTAGCAAAATTCCTTGTGTTTCAGTGTTGTGTGTGTGTGTGTGTGTGTGTGTGTGGGTGGGTGTGGGTGGGTGGGTGGATGGGTGGGGAAGGGACATTTGAATTATAGCTTGTAGTGTGTGAGCATGGTGGGGTTGGGTGGGGGTTAAGGGTTTGTTTTCATGTCTGTTTGTTCATTTCCGAACTGACGATGAGCTGTGAAGCTTGAAAGCGCTAATCGGAATAATTTTTATATAGTGGTGTGCAACAGTGATAATTCTGCTTGTGATTTTAACCACTAACACAACTATCTTCATTAAAAAAAAAAAATTTATTGACTCTATTTACATCAATTTACAGCCTCTATTAATTTTATGTACAAACAAACAAACTGGAATGACTGTTATTATTAGAAAATTATAAACACAAACAAGCAAGAAAATGACAAACACATCAAAAACATTGAAAAAAATTACTCGACCCAATATTTTTATTGCGCCGGTAATATCCTCAGGTCTAAGTGACAAAAACGCCTGCAAGCGAACTCAGTTATATAGTGTAGAAGTGGCGGTGGGTGGGCATCTGTAATACGGTCATGCAATAGGTATTATGACAGACGAATCCTAGAAGCAATAGAAATTGATAAACACAAGGATAACATCAACAGAGGAATCCGCCACGCTTAGTACAACTTGGCACCCTTTACTTTCTGGTTTGACTGCACGCGGGTTGACTGACCGCACAATAATGCACACAGCGTAACGCCCACAGGGCAGGGTCCACTTACCGGACCACCCACCGCCACATCTACACTATATAACTGAGTTCGTTTGCCGGCGTTTTTGTCACTTAGACCTGAGGATACTCACTGTAATATGAGTGAAACGTTGTCATACAAGACATTTTTGACGCGGTCCATACCGGAAGAAGACTTTAAAAATATAACAGTAGAGTGTTTAACAATTGTATTTCAGGATATTTTCTTTAATTGTGTAGCTGACATATTCAGTGGCTGGTACAAACACATAACGCAGCAAGTCTTCTGCATATTACAGAACGTGAAAACGTTCTTGCGAAAAACAAAATATATATACACAGCAGAGTACCAAATACGCTCCATAAAAACGTGGACCTAAATCAATATCACCAATAAATTGCTATAATCGGTTAACAATTTACATTAAAACATTATTTATTATCAATAATTACATAAACAATATATATTTCTTGCATACATATTTACTAAATATTTATATGTATATATATATTTGTAACTCATAAATACAACAACCTCCAGGCAATAACAAAACTATTTCTATACAACAAATATCATTTGAAACCATCTGTTATTTATTTAGTCATATTTATATAATTACAATGGACATAAAAATGTTCCTAAATTTTTATTTTTGTAGGCTCATAGCTATCATCTATAATATTATTACACACAGAAGAATTTTTTTATATATGTACACATGTTTTAAGTATATATATAAATTTCAATATTACTATGTATATTATCTCATTATTCAAGTAGACATTATTAAGCTTTTGTGGCTCTTTTGTATGCATTAAAATCGTTTAAGAAATAAATTTCATCTTATTGATTAGTACGCAACGCAGTTTTATTGATAATCAATATTTAATAAGTTATAAACATTTCACTATTGTATTAGTTTGACTGTCGATATTATTAATAGTATAATATTTTACAATAATTGTGTTTAAAAATATTTTTATACATTGAGTTAGCGGTATGTAAACACAGTTTATTGATTGTACTGTTACAATGTGATTATTATTTGTCGGTGCTAAATTATCTGCTTACACACACACACACACACACACAAACACACACACACACATGCGCATAGATATAAATTCGCTCATGCATACGAATCTCAAATCTCTGAATACACTAAAAACTCGTTTATCCGAATTTGATGGGACCGCGCCCGTTTCGGATAAACAAAATTTCGGATAAACCGAAACTTCTATTTAAATAATAATACATATGTAAGTACATTAACTTTACTTAATAATAATAATTTAAAAGTTTAATACAGTGAATATGACACAATAAACTATAAAACGGCACTGCACTGTAAATTATAGTTTCTACAGCACAGGAACAGTCCTATTGCTTGTTCGTACAGTAATCAATCAAATTTTTTAGCCTAAGCTTTGAAGCTCGTTTGCTGGCTGCCGGATCTCGTAGTCGTTTCATTGTTAGCAGTTCTGCAGGGGAAGTTTCGTCTTGTCGCTCCAAATGCGACAGTAGCTCTTCAAACATTGATGTTGCCCTGTATGGTTGATCCCGTTTCCTCTTCCAAATCAACGTCAATGGCTTCTTCATTCTCGTTGGCATTGTCTTGATTTTCGACTGGCATAACTGGCCATAGTGTTTTCCAAGATTTCCTTAAAGTTTTCAGTGTGACTTCTTCCCAAGCAGCTGCAGACGTGTAAATCAAATTCTTGATGTTAATTTTCATTAAGATTCTCGAAATGTCTTTTTTGTTACTTTATTTATACCCTTCGATAACTGCATTTCAAAGCCTCAGTTGAGCCCTGGTCCATTGGCTGGATATGAGACGTGACATTTGGAGGGAAAACTTTACAAAAATGTCTCCATTTCTTAACTCTTTCTCTCCTGGAAAATGCTTTCGTGTATTTTTAAAATTCACTAAAAATTGTTTCGGATAAACAGGATTTTTGGATAAACGCGATTCGGATAAACGAGTTTTTAGTGTACTTCATAATATTTGCTTTCCAAACAATGCAAACTGGACAGTGTAGAAAGATAACAAGTGTGCACTAAGGATTGATTCAAATTACACTTTACTTACTTTCAAACGTGCATACCTCGTATTATAATAAAGATTTTAAATTGTTACGATATCAGTGAAATTATAGTGTATACTTCCTTCCCTGTTTGTATTTCCTTACTACTTAACTAACAGAATAAAAAACTAATTTTCATTACACATTTCCCAGCCAGCATCCCAACATTATTTGAGTTGATTCAAATTTATAAGTAGCCTGAAATACTTCGTCCCCAGAAGAAAAACATGTGGAGTCTTAAATCAAAGCTTTTAAGGTTACCAAAACCTAAGCTTGTAAGGTTACCTTGAAAAAAATAAGCTCAAAAAATTCTGTTTCAACTGATTTTGTATTGCCTTTGTCAGCGCCCTAGACTGATGATTTTTTTGCCCCTCGCCCCACCATCCAACCTTCCATACTCCCAAGCAACGAGAATTACGCAGGATTTACTAATGAATTATTGGCTACTTGTTATACAAACATGTGAGTTGTATAAACAAGAATTCGTCTCGTTCCAATTTTATTCACGTAAATTTATTTATTACAATAACCTAAACACATTGACAGATTATAATAATAAGAAGAATATTATAAAAGACCCTTTTTTGTAAGTCTCCTTTACAAAATATAATACGTTTCTTAATGTTTACACAAAGTAAATAAAAAGACTAAGAACAAAAGTTCTTCAAATAATTTTCATATCCATTGCTGGAAATTTTTGTTTACTCAGACCTAATATTTCTGACTTTCGCATTTCCAAATCGATGAACTATTTTACTAACAGAAATCCTTTGCAATTAAAAGAAATTTTGCACTTGAAATGCTGTTAAGTATATACGATGAAAAAGAATATACAATGTAACACGAGTTTTTTTAATTTTTTGGTGTCTTAAGATTTTGCGCCCCGACCCCCCCCCCCCCAAGTTGGCACCTTAGGCTACAGCCTACTCACCCTAGTGGTTAATCAGGCCTGATCTTAAACGGCAAAAAGGTAATGTTATAAAGCAAGTTGCTGCTTTCAAGTAGGGCCTCTTTTTTCTCTGTCACGTAAGTTTTTCACTTTTCAGTAATTAAGAAAAACAGAAAAATCACACTAAAAGTTTTATATGGAGTCATTTAGGAAATTTATTTAATTCAATATCTTCATTTAATAAATTCACTTAATAACATTAAGGTTTACTGAAGCTGAATGTAAGTCCTAAAGCATTTCCATTCCAAGTTTTTTTTCAAAGCTTATTTTGATGTTTACTCTTTTGTGAATATTCAACTGATCACACCCTTTCAGCATCCAGCAATGCACTGATATTACATTTTCCTTTATAATTTCTTTCCATTTGCTTTATGTCTCTGTGCAGTCTTCCTGCTTGCACTTCACTAACTGCACCCAGACCTTTTAGAAAGTAATCCAGATAAAGTCTAAAAATACAACTCATTTGACAGGCGAAGTTTGTAAGCTTTTTGGCTGTGTGTATAAAAAAAAATATTCACGTAGTTAAAAGTCCAAAAACAAATATCTCCAAAGTATTTATTTAGAAAATAAAACAGAACAAGCTTATTGGAAAGTACTAAAAGTCACGTTATCATCTGCTGAGAGGTTAGGCATCAGCAAACTGTAATTTCTGATTCTGAGTTGGCTATTATCAACGCTGTAAAGAATCATTTCAACTCTGATGTTGTCCGACTATATTTATTTCATTTTTGTCAAAACGTTTTCCGCAAAACCCAATCTGAAGGTCTACAGCAACAGTATATGGATAAAAACGATCGCAGTATCCGAGAATGTGCACTAAGCTTGTGTGCTTTAGCTTTATTGCCACCGGAGGATGTTCCTGACATATTCGATGAGTTGTATAATGAAGTACCAGACGATTTCATACCAATTGCTGATTATTTCGAGATGACTTATGTTCGTGGAAGACAACTGTCGGGAGAAGAAAAGCAGTACCAGTGCAATATGGCCCTGCGCTTGGAACCAGTACAACGCTGTCATTCAAGGTACCGCACGAACAAACAACTCATCTGAAGGTTGGAACGATCGTTTTCAGATATTAGTTGGTCGACGTCATCCGAGTCTTTACAGTTTTCTAACAGAATTACAAAAGCAGCAGGCAGATGTTGAATATATGTTGAGAGACTTATTGCGTGTAAAAAAAGTAAAAAATTTTGCCTAGATCTACTCAACAGCGCAATGAATATCGAATTTCCAACATTCTGAGTAAGTATCAAGAAATTTCAGGGGAAGACAACGAATTGGCTTACATTAAAACGACTAGACGTTACCAACATTTATAACCTAATATTTTTAGTTTCAAATAAAAATTATTTTTGGACATTATACGATTTGGACTTTTATTATTTTGGACTTTATTTGACTTGGACATTTTCGACTGAACATTTTGGTTCGGAGATTTTTTCTAGACATTTTGTCCTGTTAATCTAATGTATTCATTGAAACACTCATGATTAACACACTTTGACAAGGACAAGCATTGGATGAACGGCAGTATGCAGCACGACCGCTGACGTATATTTGTACGATTCGCTCAAATAATTTGGAAACCGATAAAGCTAAGACATTGGGTGTTAGATGAAAATTAAATCTGAACCTTTCTGTACATTTGACTTGCCCAATATATTAGTTTATTTTGAATAAGGGAAAAGTTTCTTGCAGGCTACTTCTTACGTCTCATGACTGAAAACAATTAAAACTTGATAGGAAATTTTATTTTTTATTTTGTTATTACCACGACATTATTAAATTAAAATAGTATATATATCATGCTCCGGACTACACGCGTTAAAAAAATTATTGTTAAAGAGGAAGAACGTTTTGCGTAAGACAGTTTATATTTTAATACGTACTAAATCGAGTGTACGACGGTTTCAGTAATTTTTTTTTTTTTACCGACTCAATTCTTGGGTTAAATTTATTTTAAATATACCAAAATGTGGTAAGAATTAAAATAAAGTTATTACTGTGTACGTTTGTACATTCTGAAGACGTATCTAGTACTCAATAAAGGTTTTCAAGTCGATTATTGTAGCGAACGTAAAACCCACTGGCGCAATGTATTCCCCTGTCTCGCATAATTTCTCATCCGACTGTGGAATCAAGAATAACTTTATTTTCAATAAAATAGAAAACTATCGTCGACTCTTCGCCACGCAGACGTGAGTATTGATTATCTATCACACATTTTTCTTACGTGTGCAGTTTAAAATGTTTCGCTAATGAATTAATTCTATTAAACATTGGAATAATGTTCTATTGTGTGAATTGTAAGTAAAGTCTTATTGCGTTTTTCATGCTTCACTCTGTTTTCATTATTGTCTTTATCTCATTGATGTTAAATTATCATCTGTTAATTTAGCTGAATGAAATTACACTCCTCGTTTTCTGTAAGAAGTATCAAAGCCACACATGCTGGGTTTTTTTAGTTACAAGGTGTATAAAGATGTAATGTGTGTGTGTGTATGTCCACGTGTGCGTGCTTGTGTTTAAAGAATTATAGCTTTAATAATAGTGTTTAAAAACTTGGTCTAAAGGGAATGTAGAAATCAAGCATTACTGGGAACTCTCGACAAAACTTTTAAGCCTAAATTCTTAAGATATGAAAATAATTTATATTACTTTTATGTCACATCAAACGACCTAACCTTACATCAATCATAATAATTATCAAAATATCTGCTACGTTTTAGACCAGTGGTTCCCAAAGTGGGTTCGCGACAATGTTTTGGAGGGGTCCGCGGACACTTTAAAAAAAAAAACAGAATATACCATAATTTTCTCTGATTTTGTATAGTCTAAAATCTAAATTTCAGTATCTTAAAACAATTAGTAAAAGAGTCCAGTGTTTTTTTGATTCAAACTAATTGTAATTGTAAAAGTAATTAATAATGTCTTTAAATCATGTCGTTTAGCAGATCTATTTGTCAGCAGAACTGACTAGAGCACAGCATCGACGCAGAACTGATCGCACAGTTTTACCCCACCATGTATTACCACTGTATCTAAGCAAAATTTTTTCCGTGTTTCTGGTTTTACGCCTAAGTAGTTGGATTTTGATATGTGTGGCTGGAAAGATAGAGCAGAGGTTGGGAAAGTTAAGAAATAAACTTGATGTCGAGAGTGACTTAATATTGACATTATCAGACGTTAAACCTAATGTTGCAGAGCTAATTTTTCAGAAGCAGCTCCATTGTTCATATTAAACTATGTGTGATATCATTAATATAATTTTGCAAGTTAAGAAAATTTTTATTTGTACACATTTTAATTCAAATATAAGAGTGTTTATCATATTTACTATTTGCTTTATTTTATAACTCAGACGGGGCCGTAAATTTTCTAATTTGTTCGGGGGGTCTGCGGACCTAAAAGTTTTGGAACCACTGTCTTAGACTATAAAGTGATTCCTCACTCACCAAAAACCAAAGGTCATAAACTATAGTCAGAAAAACCAAAGGTCTAAAACTGTAGTCAGGACTATCATATTTTAAGGTGACACAATCCTGTGCAAGCAGCCTGACCTCGGACACCATTCACATGCTTTGAACCCGAGATACTAACTTTCCAACTTTTGACAAACAGAATAATAACTGTTGCGCACTACTATAGAAATGTTAGTCCGATTAGTGCTTTCAAGCTTCACAGCTCATCGTCAGATAAGATATCCAACTATCTCCGATCATTTCCTATCTGACGATGACCTGTGAAGCTTGAAAGCGCTAATCAGAATATTTTTTCTACAGTGGTGTGCAACAGTTATTATTCTGTTCGTGTTTATAACCACTATCACAACTTTCTTAATTAAATTTCCAACTTTTGTTCACACACCCACGCGCGCGCGCGCGTACACACACGTACACATGCACTACACATTCAAATGTTGAGCTTTATAACACATAAGTAATTAACAAATATTAATAAGTATTTTATATTTAAAAATACTTTACACTATAATCACACAAATATTTTATATTTTTTTAATGTGATCTATAAATTAACTTTGCCCTGATTATTATTTATCATGGTTTATTCTCATAATTTTTCCACTTTGTTTATTTGGTATACAATTTTGTTTATTTTAACCATTTATATTAGGTTGTATGTATTTCATTTAACTCTTGATTTGGCTTTCTGATCCTTATGCTACTGTGAGAACCAAACCATCATCGCCAGACTTTTAGTCAAACACCTGCTTCAACAACTCATGCAGCAAACAGCTGTTCACACATAACAACTGATGGCAAACTCATATCGTGAACTCTATTCACAATAAAGAATTTACAGAGTCATTATTAATCATTTGTAGCTGCTACTTTCTTGTTTGTCTAGTCATGTAATTGGTTATTATAAAAACTCATTACTGATTCATTTTAAATCGTGTTCATGAAAATGTACAGAAATTAAGTGGGTATGTGGTATATTTGACTCGTGATAATATTTGTCTATACAATCTGAATTTATTTTATGTGTTAATTAGTTTTGACATATTTTAGTCACGTATTCATTTAGTAATGATTCTCATATAATGTTGCATTATTTGGTTAAACAGTCCTTGCAGATACGTAAAATACAAAAATTAATTCTGCTTTATATATATATTTTTTTAATAAATGACGAAAAGTGTAGTCAGCTGTTTAATGTGTAAGCTATATACAATTTTGAGGTGTATGTAAATTTAATAAAGAATAATCTAGAATCTAGATTGTCAATCTAGAATAATTGTATAAATAAAAAAAGAAAGTAGCTTAAGCAAATTTTTTAAAAGCACGCATGTCATTTTTTAGAAGTCTACAAAAGTGTAACAATGAACTGTTAAACAAAAACAACATTTTAAGTTTTACTTTTGATATAAAATATTTACCTATATTCACATTACATTTTATGGTTAATTATATATACATTTAATATTTATAGTGTAATGAGATACTTGTGTACACAAATATACACTTATTCTTAAAATTATTTCGACCTTGTATTACAACGTTGACAAGTACTTGACTTGTCATTTTAAGAAAGACAACATTTTAATAAATAACATATTTCAAAATAAACACTTATATAATGGTTGTTTCGTACATTATTAATATTAACATTAACAACATACATCTAGTCCGCCTATATACACGTGAACCTAACTATTTTGTTCCAAATAATCTGTACATTACTATACATATCTGTTTTCACTTTTTGGAGAAAACAATAAACCGTTCACCACTAAATAATGTACATTTAAATATTACTACCAAAGATAAACAGTAGAAAATATTACTATTACTACTATTATTGCACATATTATAAATAAAACCATACCAACATACATTTTTTAATTCACTTTAAAGTAAAAAAAATTAAACAATAACATTTACAAACGGACCATTTGTGTTCTGAACGAAGAACACAAATAATTTTACTTTTTCTCCCAGAATACAACGGGCTGCCACGGTTCTGAGACCAACTTCACAAAACGTTTCCAGAAATATCATACAAACCAAACTAGTTATGTACAATCTTTAAAATCAAATTGGAAAAAGTGTCACAACTACATTTTCACAACTGTGGTTACACTGAATGAGCATAAATGTACAAAATTTACAGAATCAATTTGTTCACCTTAAATATATTCAAGTTTACTGTATATAGTATGTAATTAGTGGTTTAATGTTTATTGGACTGTCCCAATATCTGTACCGCACTACATTTTCGACGTTTTGAATATGCGATTATATCGATATACTACGATGTGAAGAAGAAGAAGCGTACTAATTGCAAAGTTTTCTATTTGTTAATGTAAAGCAAATATACGTGTTGTTTTCATTTGTGAGGTTAGATAATAATGGTTTATGGTTTTTAGTTTAATATTTAAAGAACTAAAAACCATAGTTAGGAAACATATGACGTTTAATATGTATACACAATGCTTGCAAGAGAGAAATATTAAAAATAAAGAATATAACCTATTTTTAACAAAACCAATAACAACAAATGTAAAATGACAATACAATTATTTCTGAATAGTAAGATTAAAAAGGAAACAACGTATTAACAAACAAAAACAAGATTTGTTATTCGTTAGGTGTTCAATATTCTTTTGTATTATTCAGTAAAGTCTCTACAACATTGCTGGTAGCAAATTTTGTGCGAAACACAATAAAAATGAAGACATGTTTAGCATCTCGTATTCCTTTCAGTCGGTTGTTTTTCCAGTAATCTGCACAAATGCTGAGTATTAATGAAAAAACAAGTATTAGTGAAAAACGTGTTCTGCCACAAAAGAGGGAGAAACGTATAATAATAGCCTACGTATAATAATAATGGCAAGAGCCACTCCGCCTTACTTCGAGTTGTTTCTTTACGTGGATTTCACAGAAAGCGTGTTTTATTTTATTATTCCAAATTTTTTTCAAAGCATATTTGATGTTTTCCCTTTTGTGAATATTCAACTGATCACACCCTTTCAGCATCCAGCAATGGACTGATATTACATTTTCCTTTATAATTTCTTTCCATTTGCTTTATGTCTCTGTGCAGTCTTCCTGCTTGCACTTCACTAACTGCACCCAGACATTTTGGAAAGTAATCCAGATAAAGTCTAAAAATACAACTCATTTGACAGGCAAAGTTAGTAAGGTTTTTGGCTGTGTTTTCTACAATAATTTCATAGGTCGGAATTGTCTTGTTTACATGAAACTTCTTTACTACATCTTTAAGGACTTTCCAGGCTTCTTTTTTTTTTACCTTCTTTTTTGTTTAACTGCAGTGACTTTTGAATTATGTTTTTTACTTTGATTATTCTTCTTCTTCTTTTTACAAAATTTGCCCATACGGCTGGGAATACAGGTTCCTTCAAGTAATAATTATTTGTAGGCCCATTTATTAAATAATCTATTTCAATTTACGATTTCCTAAATGGTGCGAGTCAGATTTACTCTTTTATGTCTTTAATTGTAACAGATGTAAGTATTTCTAATGATTTCAGTAACTGTGTAATGCATTGGTATCCAGACATAATGTCCAAAAAAATAATATTCACAGAATTAAAAGTCCAAAAACATATATCTCCAAAGCATTTTTTTTAGAAAATAAAACAGAACAAGTTTATTGGAAAGTACTAAAAGTGACGTTATCATCTGCTGAGAGGTTAGGCATCAGCAAACTGTAATCTCTGATTCTGAGTTGGCTATTATCAACGCTGTAAAGAATCATTTCAACTCTGATGTTATCCGACAATATTTATTTCATTTATGTCAAAACGTTTTCCGCAAAACCCAATCTGAAGGTCTACAGCAACAGTATATGGATGAAAACGATCGCAGTATCCGAGAATGTGCACTAAGCTTGTGTGCTTTAGCTTTATTGCCACCAGAGGATGTTCCTGACATATTCGATGAGTTGTATAATGAAGTACCAGACGATTTCATACCAATTGCTGATTATTTCGAGATGGCTTATGTTCGTGGAAGACAACTGTCGGGAGACGAAAAGCAGTACCAGTGCAATATGGCCCTGCGCTTGGAACCAGTACAACGCTGTCATTCAAGGTACCGCATGAACAAACAACTCATCTGAAGGTTGGAACAATTTGTTTTCAGTTATTAGTTGGTCGACGTCATCCGAGTCTTTACAGTTTTCTAACAGAATTACAAAAGCAGCAGGCAGATGTTGAATATATGTTGAGAGACTTATTGCGTGGAAAAAAGTAAAAACGTTTGCCTAGATCTACTCAACAGCGCAATGAATATCGAATTTCCAACATTCTGAGTAAGTATCAAGAAATTTCAGGGGAAGACAACGAATTGGCTTACATTAAAACGACTAGACATAACCAACATTTGTAACCTAATATTTTTAGTTACAAATAAAAATTATTTTTGGACATTATATGTTTTGGACTTTTATTATTTTGGACTTTATTTGACTTGGACATTTTCGACGGGACATTTTGGTTCGGAGATTTTTTCTGGACACTTTGTCCTGTTAATCTAATGTATTAATTGAAACACTCATGATTAACACACTTTGACAAGGACAAGCATTGGATGAACGGCAGTATGCAGCACGACCGCTGACGTATATTTGTACGATTAGCTCAAATAATTTGGAAACCGATAAAGCTAAGACATTGGGTGTTAGATGAAAATTAAATCTGAACCTTTCTGTACATTTGACTTGCCCAATATATTAGTTTATTTTGAATAAGGGAAAAGTTTCTTGCAGGCTACTTCTTACGTCTCATGACTGAAAACAATTAAAACTTGATAGGAAATTTTATTTTTTATTTTGTTATTACCAGGACATTATTAAATTAAAATAGTATATATATCATGCTCCGGACTACACGCGTTGAAAAATTAATGTTAAAGAGGAAGAACGTTTTGCGTAAGACAGTTTATATTTTAATACATACTAAATCGAGTGTACGACGGTTTTAGTACGTTTTTTTATTTTTTACCGACTCAATTTTTGGGTTAAATTTATTTTAAATATACCAAAATGTGGTGAAGAATTAAAATAAAGTTACTACTGTGTACGTTTGTACATTCTGAAGACATATCTAGTACTCAATAAAGGTTTTCAAGTCGATTATTGTAGCGAACGTAAAACCCACTGGCACAATGTATTTCCCTGCCTCGCATAATTTCTCATCCGACTGTGGAATCAAGAATAACTTTATTTTTAATAAAATAGAAAACTATCGTCGACTCTTCGCCACGCAGACGTGAGTATTGATTATCTATCACACATTTTTCTTACGTGTGCAGTTTAAAATGTTTCGCTAATGAATTAATTCTATTAAACATTGGAATAATGTTCTATTGTGTGAATTGTAAGTAAAGTCTTATTGCGTTTTTCATGCTTCACTCTGTTTTCATTATTGTCTTTATCTCATTGATGTTAAATTATCATCTGTTAATTTAGCTGAATGAAATTACACTCCTCGTTTTCTGTAAGAAGTATCAAAACCACACATGCTGGGTTTTATTATTTACAAGGTGTATAAAGATGTAATGTGTGTGTGTGTATGTCCATGTGTGCGTGCTTGTGTTTAAAGAATTATAGCTTTAATAATAGTGTTTAAAAACTTGGTCTAAAGGGAATGTAGAAATCAAGCATTACTGGGAACTCTCGACAAAAACTTTTAAGCCTAAATTCTTAAGATATGAAAATAATTTATATTACTGTTATGTCACATCAAACGACCTAACCTAACATCAATCATAATAATTATCAAAATATCTGCTACGTTTTAGACCAGTGGTTCCCAAAGTGGGTTCGCGACAATGTTTTGGAGGGGTCCGCGGACACTTTAAAAAAAAAACAGAATATACCATAATTTTCTCTGATTTTTTATAGTCTAAAATCTAAATTTCAGTATCTTAAAACAATTAGTAAAAGAGTCCAGTGTTTTTTTGATTCAAACTAATTGTAATTGTAAAAGTAATTAATAGTGTCTTTAAATCATGTCGTTTAGCAGATCTATTTGTCAGCAGAACTGACTAGAGCACAGCATCGACGCAGAACTGATCGCGCCGTTTTACCCCACCATGTATAAGCACTGTATCTAAGCAAAACTTTTTTCCGTGTTTCTGGTTGTACGCATAAGTAGCTGGATTTTGATATGTGTGGCTGGAAAGATAGAGCAGAGGTTGGAAAAGTTAAGAAATAAACTTGATGTCGAGAGTGACTTAATATTGACATTATCAGACGTTAAACCTAATGTTGCAGAGCTAATTTTTCAGAAGCAGCTCCATTGTTCATATTAAACTATGTGTGATATCATTAATATAATTTTGCAAGTTAAGAAAATTTTTGTTTGTACACATTTTAATTCAAATATAAGAGTGTTTATCATATTTACTATTTGCTTTATTTTATAACTCAGACGGGGCCGTAAATTTTCTAATTTGTTCGGGGGGTCTGCGGACCTAAAGGTTTGGGAACCATTGTCTTAGACTATAAAGTGATTCCTCACCCACCAAAAACCAAAGGTCATAAACTATAGTCAGAAAAACCAAAGGTCAAAGACTATAGTCAGGACTATCATATTTTAAGGTGACACAATCCTGTGCAAGCAGCCTGACCTCGGACACCATTCACATGCTTTGAACCCGAGATACTAACTTTCTAACTTTTGACAAACAGAATAATCACTGTTGCGCACTACTATAGAAATGATATTCCGATAAGCGCTTTCAAGCTTCACAGCTCATCGTCAGGTAAGATATCCGACTATCTCCGATCATTTCCTATCTGACGATGACCTGTAAGCTTGAAAGCGCAAATCAGAATATTTTTCTACAGTGGTGTGCAACAGTTATTATTCTGTTCGTGTTTGTAACCACTAACACAACTTTCTTAATTAAATTTCCAACTTTTGTTCACACACACACACACACACACACACGTACACATGTACTACACATTCAAATGTTGAGCTTTATAACATATAAGTAATTAACAAATATTAATAAGTATTTTATATGTAAAAATACTTTACACTATAATCACACAAATATTTTATATTTTTTTAATGTGATCTATAAATTAACTTTGCCCTGATTATTATTTATCATGGTTTATTCTCATAATTTTTCCACTTTGTTTATTTGGTATACAATTTTGTTTATTTTAACCATTTATATTAGGTTGTATGTATTTCATTTAACTCTTGATTTGGCTTTCTGATCCTTATGCTACTGTGAGAACCAAACCATCATCGCCAGACTTTTAGTCAAACACCTGCTTCAACAACTCATGCAGCAAACAGCTGTTCACACATAACAACTGATGGCAAACTCATATCGTGAACTCTATTCACAATAAAGAATTTACAGAGTCATTATTAATCATTTGTAGCTGCTACTTTCTTGTTTGTCTAGTCATGTAATTGGTTATTATAAAAACTCATTACTGATTCATTTTAAATCGTGTTCATGAAAATGTACAGAAATTAAGTGGGTATGTGGTATATTTGACTCGTGATAATATTTGTCTATACAATCTGAATTTATTTTATGTGTTAATTAGTTTTGACATATTTTAGTCACGTATTCATTTAGTAATGATTCTCATATAATGTTGCATTATTTGGTTAAACAGTCCTTGCAGATACGTAAAATACAAAAATTAATTCTGCTTTATATACATATTTTTTTAATAAATGACGAAAAGTGTAGTCAGCTGTTTAATGTGTAAGCTATATACAATTTTGAGGTGTATGTAAATTTAATAAAGAATAATCTAGAATCTAGATTGTCAATCTAGAATAATTGTATAAATAAACAAAGCAAGTAGCATAAGCAAATTTTTTAAAAGCATGCATGTCATTTTTTAGAAGTCTACAAAAGTGTAACAATGAACTGTTAAACAAAAACAACATTTTAATTTTTACTTTTGATATAAAATATTTACATATATTCACATTACATTTTTGGTTAATTATATATACATTTAATATTTATGATTTAATGAGATACTTGTGTTCATAAATATACTCTTATTCTTAAAATTATTACGGCTTTGTATCCAGTGCTGACAAGTACTTGACTTGCCATCTTAAGAAAGAAAACATTTTAATAAATAACATATTTCAAAATAGACACCTATATAATGGTTGTTTCTTACAGTATTAATATTAACATTAACAACATACATATAGTCTGCCTATATACATGTGAACCTAACTATTTTGTTCCAAATAATCTGTACATTATTATACATATCTGTTTTCACTTTTTGGAAAAAACAATAAACCGTTCACCACTAAATAATGTACTTTTAAATATTACTACCAAAGATAAACAGTAGAAAATATCACTATTACTACTATTATTGCACATATTATAAATAAAACCATACCAACACACATTTTTTAATTCACTTTAAAGTAAAACAAAATAAACAATAACATTTACAAACGGACCATTTGTGTTCTGAACGAAGAACACAAACAATTTTACTTTTTCTCCCAGAATACAACGGGCTGCCACGGTTCTGAGACCAACTTCACAAAACGTTTCCAGACATATCATACAAACCAAACTAGTTATGTACAATCTTTAAAATGAAATTGAAAAAAGTGTCACAACTACATTTTCACAACTTTGGTTACACTGAATGAGCCTAAATGTACAAAATTTACAGAATCAATTTGTTCACCTTAAATATATTCAAGTTTACTGTATATAGTATGTAATTAGTGGTTTAATGTTTACTGGACTGTCCCAATATCTGTACCGCACTACATTTTCGACATTTTGAATATGCGATTACATCGATATACTACGATGTGAAGAAGAAGAAGCGTACTAATTGTAAAGTTTTCTATTTGGTAATGTAAAGCAAATATACGTGTTGTTTTCGTTTGTGAGGTTAGATAATAATGGTTTATGGTTTTTAGTTTAATATTTAAAGAAATAAAAACCATAGTTAGGAAACATATGACGTTTAAAATGTATACACAATGCTTGCAAGAGAGAAATATTAAAAATAAAGAATATAACCTATTCTTAACAAAACCAATAACAACAAATGTAAAATGAACAATACAGTTATTTCTGAATAGTAAGATTAAAACGGAAACAACGTATTAACAAATAAAAACAAGATTTGTTATTCGTTAGGTGTTCAATATTCTTTTGTATTATTCAGTAAAGTCTCTACAACTTTGCTGGTAGCAAATTTTGTGCGAAACACAATAAAAATGGAGACATGTTTAGCATCTCGGATTCCTTTCAGTCGGTTGTTTTTCCAGTAATCTGCACAAAAGCTGAGTATTAATGAAAAAACAAGTATTAGTGGAAAACGTGTTCTGCCACAAAAGAGGGAGACACGTATAATAATAGCCTATGTATAATAATAATGGCAAGAGCCACTCCGCCATACTTCGATTTGTTTTTTTACGTGGATTTCACAGAAAGCGTGTTTTATTTTATTATTCCAATTTTTTTTTCAAAGCATATTTTGATGTTTTCTCTTTTGTGAATATTCAACTGATCACACCCTTTCAGCATCCAGAAATGGACTGATATTACATTTTCCTTTATAATTTCTTTCCATTTGCTTTATGTCTCTGTGCAGTCTTCCTGCTTGGACTTCACTAACTGCACCCAGACATTTTAGAAAGTAATCCAGATAACTACATATCACTATAATATTGACGACTCGGAACACAAAGTTTTT
Source organism: Magicicada septendecula (assembly GCA_034769895.1). Lineage (NCBI taxonomy): Eukaryota > Metazoa > Arthropoda > Insecta > Hemiptera > Cicadidae > Magicicada > Magicicada septendecula. Next base: position 1,410,195 of record CM068374.1, read on the forward strand.
TATAAGTAAAAACGTAAAGTTTTACCTTACAGCCTAAACCGGCTTTCACCTATAGAAGGCTTCATCAGAGGCTGTCGTTAGTAGCGCTGCTCGTCTTGTTGTTGGCGACGAGAAAGTGTTTCGAAAGATTGAAGCTGTGTGTGTGTGGTGAGATGTGTTCGAATAATGCGTGCGATTTGAATTGTGTCTGTTCGTTTAGGATGTCGTTTTTATTTGTTTTTGTGTGTTTGTATATTTCTAATTGTTCTAGAGTGTCTAGTTTTCGGCCTTTTGTGTGTACGTGCAGTATGTTCATGTTATTGTCGATGTTTTTATATGTGTGGTTTGCTTCAATGAGGTGGTTTGCGAACGTAGATTCTGTAGTGGTGTGGAGTGCTTTTGTGTGTTCAATGTATCTCTGTTTGAAGCTACGTCCTGTCTGGCCTATGTAGAATTTACTGCAATTTGAACAATTTAGTTTATATACACCGGGTAGATCGAATTTGTTTTGAGCTTTGGGCATGCGTTTTGATAGTGTGTGTTCTGTTTTGTTAGTAGTTTTGTAAGCGATTCTGTATCCTGCTTTTTTGAATTTGTGGGCAATTTTTTCTGTTTGTTTGTTGATGTATGTTAGTGTTATGAATTTGTTGTTTTCTGTCTTTGTCTGTTGTTTGTTTTGTGTTTTGTGTAGGAGTTTACTGACTATTGTTCTGTCATAACCGTTAGATTCTGCTAGATATTTTATCTAGATATAATCCAGATAAAGTCTAAAAATACAACTCATTTGACAGGCAAAGTTAGTAAGGTTTTTGGCTGTGTTTTCTACAATACTTTCATAGGTCGGAATTGTTTTGTTTACATGAAACTTCTTTACTACATCTTTAAGGACTTTCCAGGCTTCTTTTTTTTTTAACTTCTTTTTAGTTTTAACTGCAGTGACTTTTGAATTATGTTTTTTACTTTGATTATTATTCTTCTTCTTTTTACAAAATTTGCCCATACAGCTGGGAATACAGGTTACTTCAAGTAATAATTATTTGTAGGCCCATTTATTAAATAATCTATTTCTATTTACAATTTCCTAAATGGTGCGTGTCAGATTTACTCTTTTATGTCTTTAATTGTAACAGATGTACGTTTTTCTAACGATTTCAGTAACAGTGTAATGCATTGGTATCCAGATATAATGTCCAAAAAAATAATATTCATGGAACTAAAAGTCCAAAAACAAATATCTTCAAAGTATTTATTTAGAAAATAAAACAGAACAAGCTTATTGGAAAGTACTAAAAGTGAAGTTATCATCTGCTGAGAGGTTAGGCATCTGCAAAAAGTAATTTCTGATTCTGAGTTGGCTATTACCAACGCTGTAAAGAATCATTTCAACTCTGATGTTGTCCGACAATATTTATTTCATTTATGTCAAAACGTTTTCCGCAAAACCCAATCTGAAGGTCTACAGCAACAGTATATGGATGAAAATGATCGCAGTATCCGAGAATGTGCACTTAGCTTGTGTGCTTTAGCTTTATTGCCACCAGAGGATGTTCCTGACATATTCGATGAGTTGTATAATGAAGTTCCAGATGATTTCATACCAATTGCTGATTATTTCGAGATGACTTATGTTCGTGGAAGACAACTGTTGGGAGAAGAAAAGCAGTACCAGTGCAATATGGCCCTGCGGTTGGAACCAGTACTACGCTGTCATTCAAGGTACCGCACGAACAAACAACTCATCTGAAGGTTGGAACAATCGTTTTCAGATATTAGTTGGTCGACGTCATCCGAGTCTTTACAGTTTTGTAACAGAATTACAAAAGCAGCAGGCAGATGTTGAATATATGTTGAGAGACTTATTGCGTGGACAAAAGGAAAAATTTTTGCCTAGATCTACTCAACAACGGAATGAATATCGAATTTCCAACATTCTGAGTAAGTATCAAGAATTTTCAGGGGAAGACAATGAATTGGCTTACATTAAAACGACTAGACGTTACCAACATTTATAACCTAATATTTTTAGTTTCAAATAAAAATTATTTTTGGACATTATATGTTTTGGACTTTTATTATTTTGAACTTTATTTGACTTGGATATTTTCGACTGGACATTTTGGTTCGGAGATTTTTTCTGGACATTTTGTCCTGTTAATCTAATGTATTAATTGAAACACTCATGATTAACACACTTTGACAAAGACAAGCATTGGATGAACGGCAGTATGCAGCGCGACCGCTGACGTATATTTGTACGATTCGCTCAATAATTTGGAAACCGATAAAGCTAAGACATTGGGAGTTAGATCAAAATAAAATCTGAACCTTTCTGTACATTTGACTTGCCAAATATATTAGTTTATTTTGAATAAGGGAAAATTTTCTTTCAGGCTACTTTTTACGTCTCATGACTGAAAACAATTAAAACTTGATAGGAAATTTTATTTTTTATTTTGTTATCACCAGGATATTATTAAATTAAAATAGTATATATATATAATGCTCGGGACTACACGCGTTACAAAAAATTATTGTTAAAGAGGAAGAACGTTTTGCGTAAGACAGTTTATATTTTAATACATACTAAATGGAGTGTACGACGGTTTTAGTATGTTTTTTTATTTTTTACCGACTCAATTTTTGGGTTAAATTTATTTTAAATATACCAAAATGTGGAGAAGAATTAAAATAAATTTACTACTGTGTATGTTTGTACATTCTGAAGACGTATCTAGTACTCCATTTTTATCGGTCTAGGTTTTCAAGTCGATTATTGTAGCGAACGTAAAACCCACTGGCGCAATGTATTTCCCTGTCTCGCATAATTTCTCAACCGACTGTGGAATCAAGAATAACTTTATTTTTAATAAAATAGAAAACTATTTGTGACTCTTCACCACGCAGACGTGAGTATTGATTATCTATCACACATTTTTCTTACGTGTGCAGTTTAAAATGTTTCGCTAATGAATTAATTCTATTAAACATTGGAATAATGTCTATTATGTGAATTGTAAGTAAAGTCTTATTGAATTTTTCATGCTTCACTCTCTTTTCATTATTGTCTTTATCTCATTGATATTAAATTATCATCTGTTAATTTAGCTGAATGAAATTACTCTCCCCGTTTTCTGTAAGAAGTACCAAAACCACACATGCTGTTTTTTTAGTTACAAGGTGTATAAAGATGTAATATGAGTGTGTGTGTTTGTGTGTGCACGTTTGCGTGCTTGTGTTTAAAGAATTATAGCTTTAATAATAGTGTTCAAAATGTGGTCAAAAGGGAACGTAGAACTCAAGCATTACTGGGAACTCTCGACAAAACTTGTAAGCCTAAATTCTTAAGAAATGAAAATAATATATATTACTTTAATGTCACATCAAACGACCTAACCTTACATCAATCATAATATAAAAATATCTGCTACATCTTAGACCAGTGGTTCCCAAAGTGGGTCCGCGACAATGTTTCGGAGGGGTCCGCGGACACTTTTAAGAAAAAATCAGAATATACAGTAATTTTCTCCTATTTTTATAGTCTAAAATCTAAATTTCAGTATCTTAAAACAATTAGTGAAAGAGTCCAGTTTTTTTTTGATTCAAACTAATTGTAATTGTAAAAGTAATTAATAATGTCTTTAAATCATGTCATTTAGCAGATCTGTTTGTCAACCGAACTGACTAGAGCACCGCATCCACGCAGAACTGATCGCGCTGTTTTAGCCCACCATGTATAAGCACTGTATCTAAGCAAAACGTTTTTCCGTGTTGCTGGTTATACACCTAAGTAGCTGGATTTTGATGTGTGTGGCTGGAAAGATAGAGCACAGGTTGGCAAAGTTAAGAAATAAAATTGATGTCGAGAGTGACTTAATATTGACATTATCAGACGTTAAACCTAATGTTGCAGAGCTAATTTTTCAGAAGCAGCTCCATTGTTCATATTAAACTATGTGTGATATCATTAATATAATTTTGCAAGTTAAGAAAATTTTTATTTTTACACATTTTAATTCAAATATAAGAGTTTTTATCATATTTACTATTTGCTTTATTTTATAACTCAGACGGGGCCATAAATTTTCTAATTTGTTCGGGAGGTCTGCGGACCTAAAAGTTTGGGAACCACTGTCTTAGACTATAAAGTGATTCCTCACCCACCAAAAACCAAAGGTCATAAACTATAGTCAGAAAAACCAAAGGTCTAAAACTATAGTCAGGGCTATCATATTTTAAGGTGACACAATCCTGTGCAAGCAGCCTGACCTCGGACACCATTCACATGCTTTGAACCCGAGATACTAACTTTCCAACTTTTGACAAACAGAATAATCACTGTTGCGCACTACTATAGAAATGATATTCCGATTAGCGCTTTCAAGCTTCACAGCTCATCGTCAGATAAGATATCCGACTATCTCCGATCATTTCCTATCTGACGATGACCTGTAAGCTTGAAAGCGCAAATCAGAATATTTTTCTACAGTGGTGTGCAACAGTTATTATTCTGTTCGTGTTTGTAACCACTAACACAACTTTCTTAATTAAATTTCCAACTTTTGTTCACACACACACACACACACACACACACACGTACACATGTACTACACATTCAAATGTTGAGCTTTATAACATATAAGTAATTAACAAATATTAATAAGTATTTTATATGTAAAAATACTTTACACTATAATCACACAAATATTTTATATTTTTTTAATGTGATCTATAAATTAACTTTGCCCTGATTATTATTTATCATGGTTTATTCTCATAATTTTTCCACTTTGTTTATTTGGTATACAATTTTGTTTATTTTAACCATTTATATTAGGTTGTATGTATTTCATTTAACTCTTGATTTGGCTTTCTGATCCTTATGCTACTGTGAGAACCAAACCATCATCGCCAGACTATTAGTCAAACACCTGCTTCAACAACTCACGCAGCAAACAGCTGTTCACACATAACAACTGATATATGGCAAACTCATATCGTGAACTCTATTCACAATAAAGAATTTACAGAGTCATTATTAATCATTTGTAGCTGTACTTTCTTGTTTGTCTAGTCATGTAATTGGTTATTATAAAAACTCATTACTGATTCATTTTAAATCGTGTTCATGAAAATTTACAGAAATTAAGTGGGTAAGTGTTATATTTGACTCGTGATAATATTTGTCTATACAATCTGAATTTGTTTTATGTGTTAATTAGTTTTGACATATTTTAGTCACGTATTCATTTAGTAATGATTCTCATATAATGTTGCATTATTTGATTAAACAGTCCTTGCAGGTACGTAAAGTACAAAAATTAATTCTGCTTTATATATATATATTTTTTTAATAAATTACGAAAAGTGTAGTCAGCTGTTTAATGTGTAAATTATATACAATTTTGAGATGTATGTAAATTTAATAAAGAATAATCTAGAATCTAGATTGTCAATCTAGAATAATTGTATAAATAAACAAAGAAAGTAGCTTAAGCAAATTTTTAAAAGCACGCATGTCATTTTTTAGAAGTCTACAAAAGTGTAACAATGAACTGTCAAACAAAAACAACATTTTAATTTTTACTTTTGATATAAAATATTGCCCTATATTCACATTACATTTTTTGGTTAATTATATATACATTTAATATTTATAGTGTAATGAGATACTTGTGTACACAAATATACACTTGTTCTTAAAATTATTTCGGTCTTGTATCACAACGTTGACAAGTACTTGACTTGTCATCTTAAGAAACACAACATTTTAATAAATAACATATTTCAAAATAAACACTTACATAATGGTTGTTTCTTACATTATTAATATTAACATTAACAACATACATCTAGTCTGCCTATATTCATGTGAACCTAACTATTTTGTTCCAAATAATCTGTACATTATTATACATATCTGTTTTCACTTTTTGGAAAAAACAATAAACCGTTCACCACTAAATAAAGTACATTTAAATATTACTACCAAAGATAAACAGTAGAAAATATCACTCTTACTACTATTATTGCACATATTATAAATAAAACCATACCAACACACATTTTTTAATTCACTTTAAAGTAAAACAAAATAAACAATAACATTTACAAACGGACCATTTGTGTTCTGAACGAAGAACACAAATAATTTTACTTTTTCTCCCAGAATACAACGGGCTGCCACGGTTCTGAGACCAACTTCACAAAACGTTTCCAGAAATATCATACAAACCAAACTAGTTATGTACAATCTTTAAAATCAAATTGAAAAAAGTGTCACAACTACATTTTCACAACTGTGGTTACACTGAATGAGCATAAATGTACAAACTTTACAGAATCAATTTGTTCACCTTAAATATATTCAAGTTTACTGTATATAGTATGTAATTAGTGGTTTAATGTTTATTGGACTGTCCCAATATCTGTACCGCACTACATTTTTGACGTTTTGAATATCCGATTATATCGATATACTACGATGTGAAGAAGAAGAAGCGTACTAATTGTATAGTTTTCTATTTGTTAATGTAAATCAAATATACATGTTGTTTTCATTTGTGAGGTTAGATAATAATGGTTTATGGTTTTTAGTTTAATATTTAAAGAAATAAAAACCATAGTTAGGAAACATATGACGTTTAAAATGTATACACAATGCTTGCAAGAGAGAAATATTAAAAATAAAGAATATAAACTATTTTTAACAAAACCAATAACAACAAATGTAAAATGAACAATACAATTATTTCTGAATAGTAAGATTAAAACTTAAACAACGTATTAACAAATAAAAACAAGATTTGTTATTCGTTAGGTGTTCAATATTCTTTTGTATTATTCAGTAAAGTCTCTACAACTTTGCTGGTAGCAAATTTTGTGCGAAACACAATAAAAATGGAGACATGTTTAGCATCTCGGATTCCTTTCAGTCGGTTGTTTTTCCAGTAATCTGCACAAAAGCTGAGTATTAATGAAGAAACAAGTATTAGTGGAAAACGTGTTCTGCCACAAAAGAGGGAGACACGTATAATAATAGCCTACGTATAATAATAATGGCAAGAGCCACTCCGCCATACTTCGATTTGTTTTTTTACGTGGATTTCACAGAAAGCGTGTTTTATTTTATTATTCCAATTTTTTTTTCAAAGCATATTTTGATGTTTTCTCTTTTGTGAATATTCAACTGATCACACCCTTTCAGCATCCAGAAATGGACTGATATTACATTTTCCTTTATAATTTCTTTCCATTTGCTTTATGTCTCTGTGCAGTCTTCCTGCTTGGACTTCACTAACTGCACCCAGACATTTTAGAAAGTAATCCAGATAAAGTCTAAAAATACAACTCATTTGACAGGCAAAGTTAGTAAGGTTATTGGCTGTGTTTTCTACAATACTTTCATAGGTCGGAATTGTTTTGTTTACATGAAACTTCTTTACTACATCTTTAAGGACTTTCCAGGCTTCTTTTTTTTTTAACTTCTTTTTAGTTTTAACTGCAGTGACTTTTGAATTATGTTTTTTACTTTGATTATTATTCTTCTTCTTTTTACAAAATTTGCCCATACAGCTGGGAATACAGGTTACTTCAAGTAATAATTATTTGTAGGCCCATTTATTAAATAATCTATTTCAATTTACGATTTCCTAAATGGTGCGTGTCAGATTTACTCTTTTATGTCTTTAATTGTAACAGATGTACGTTTTTCTAACGATTTCAGTAACAGTGTAATGCATTGGTATCCAGATATAATGTCCAAAAAAATAATATTCATGGAACTAAAAGTCCAAAAACAAATATCTTCAAAGTATTTATTTAGAAAATAAAACAGAACAAGCTTATTGGAAAGTACTAAAAGTGAAGTTATCATCTGCTGAGAGGTTAGGCATCTGCAAAAAGTAATTTCTGATTCTGAGTTGGCTATTACCAACGCTGTAAAGAATCATTTCAACTCTGATGTTGTCCGACAATATTTATTTCATTTATGTCAAAACGTTTTCCGCAAAACCCAATCTGAAGGTCTACAGCAACAGTATATGGATGAAAACGATCGCAGTATCCGAGAATGTGCACTTAGCTTGTGTGCTTTAGCTTTGTTGCCGCCAGAGGATGTTCCTGACATATTCGATGAGTTGTATAATGAAGTTCCAGATGATTTCATACCAATTGCTGATTATTTCGAGATGACTTATGTTCGTGGAAGACAACTGTTGGGAGAAGAAAAGCAGTACCAGTGCAATATGGCCCTGCGGTTGGAACCAGTACTACGCTGTCATTCAAGGTACCGCACGAACAAACAACTCATCTGAAGGTTGGAACAATCGTTTTCAGATATTAGTTGGTCGACGTCATCCGAGTCTTTACAGTTTTGTAACAGAATTACAAAAGCAGCAGGCAGATGTTGAATATATGTTGAGAGACTTATTGCGTGGACAAAAGGAAAAATTTTTGCCTAGATCTACTCAACAACGGAATGAATATCGAATTTCCAACATTCTGAGTAAGTATCAAGAATTTTCAGGGGAAGACAATGAATTGGCTTACATTAAAACGACTAGACGTTACCAACATTTATAACCTAATATTTTTAGTTTCAAATAAAAATTATTTTTGGACATTATATGTTTTGGACTTTTATTATTTTGGACTTTATTTGACTTGGATATTTTCGACTGGACATTTTGGTTCGGAGATTTTTTCTGGACATTTTGTCCTGTTAATCTAATGTATTAATTGAAACACTCATGATTAACACACTTTGACAAAGACAAGCATTGGATGAACGGCAGTATGCAGCGCGACCGCTGACGTATATTTGTACGATTCGCTCAATAATTTGGAAACCGATAAAGCTAAGACATTGGGAGTTAGATCAAAATAAAATCTGAACCTTTCTGTACATTTGACTTGCCAAATATATTAGTTTATTTTGAATAAGGGAAAATTTTCTTTCAGGCTACTTTTTACGTCTCATGACTGAAAACAATTAAAACTTGATAGGAAATTTTATTTTTTATTTTGTTATCACCAGGATATTATTAAATTAAAATAGTATATATATATAATGCTCGGGACTACACGCGTTACAAAAAATTATTGTTAAAGAGGAAGAACGTTTTGCGTAAGACAGTTTATATTTTAATACATACTAAATGGAGTGTACGACGGTTTTAGTATGTTTTTTTATTTTTTACCGACTCAATTTTTGGGTTAAATTTATTTTAAATATACCAAAATGTGGAGAAGAATTAAAATAAATTTACTACTGTGTATGTTTGTACATTCTGAAGACGTATCTAGTACTCCATTTTTATCGGTCTAGGTTTTCAAGTCGATTATTGTAGCGAACGTAAAACCCACTGGCGCAATGTATTTCCCTGTCTCGCATAATTTCTCAACCGACTGTGGAATCAAGAATAACTTTATTTTTAATAAAATAGAAAACTATTTGTGACTCTTCACCACGCAGACGTGAGTATTGATTATCTATCACACATTTTTCTTACGTGTGCAGTTTAAAATGTTTCGCTAATGAATTAATTCTATTAAACATTGGAATAATGTCTATTATGTGAATTGTAAGTAAAGTCTTATTGAATTTTTCATGCTTCACTCTCTTTTCATTATTGTCTTTATCTCATTGATATTAAATTATCATCTGTTAATTTAGCTGAATGAAATTACTCTCCCCGTTTTCTGTAAGAAGTACCAAAACCACACATGCTGTTTTTTTAGTTACAAGGTGTATAAAGATGTAATATGAGTGTGTGTGTTTGTGTGTGCACGTTTGCGTGCTTGTGTTTAAAGAATTATAGCTTTAATAATAGTGTTCAAAATGTGGTCAAAAGGGAACGTAGAACTCAAGCATTACTGGGAACTCTCGACAAAACTTGTAAGCCTAAATTCTTAAGAAATGAAAATAATATATATTACTTTAATGTCACATCAAACGACCTAACCTTACATCAATCATAATATAAAAATATCTGCTACGTCTTAGACCAGTAGTTCCCAAAGTGGGTCCGCGACAATGTTTCGGAGGGGTCCGCGGACACTTTTAAGAAAAAATCAGAATATACAGTAATTTTCTCCTATTTTTATAGTCTAAAATCTAAATTTCAGTATCTTAAAACAATTAGTGAAAGAGTCCAGTTTTTTTTTGATTCAAACTAATTGTAATTGTAAAAGTAATTAATAATGTCTTTAAATCATGTCATTTAGCAGATCTGTTTGTCAACCGAACTGACTAGAGCACCGCATCCACGCAGAACTGATCGCGCTGTTTTAGCCCACCATGTATAAGCACTGTATCTAAGCAAAACGTTTTTCTGTGTTGCTGGTTATACACCTAAGTAGCTGGCTTTGATGTGTGTGGCTGGAAAGATAGAGCACAGGTTGGCAAAGTTAAGAAATAAAATTGATGTCGAGAGTGACTTAATATTGACATTATCAGACGTTAAACCTAATGTTGCAGAGCTAATTTTTCAGAAGCAGCTCCATTGTTCATATTAAACTATGTGTGATATCATTAATATAATTTTGCAAGTTAAGAAAATTTTTATTTTTACACATTTTAATTCAAATATAAGAGTTTTTATCATATTTACTATTTGCTTTATTTTATAACTCAGACGGGGCCATAAATTTTCTAATTTGTTCGGGAGGTCTGCGGACCTAAAAGTTTGGGAACCACTGTCTTAGACTATAAAGTGATTCCTCACCCACCAAAAACCAAAGGTCATAAACTATAGTCAGAAAAACCAAAGGTCTAAAACTATAGTCAGGGCTATCATATTTTAAGGTGACACAATCCTGTGCAAGCAGCCTGACCTCGGACACCATTCACATGCTTTGAACCCGAGATACTAACTTTCCAACTTTTGACAAACAGAATAATCACTGTTGCGCACTACTATAGAAATGATATTCCGATTAGCGCTTTCAAGCTTCACAGCTCATCGTCAGATAAGATATCCGACTATCTCCGATCATTTCCTATCTGACGATGACCTGTAAGCTTGAAAGCGCAAATCAGAATATTTTTCTACAGTGGTGTGCAACAGTTATTATTCTGTTCGTGTTTGTAACCACTAACACAACTTTCTTAATTAAATTTCCAACTTTTGTTCACACACACACACACACACACACACACACGTACACATGTACTACACATTCAAATGTTGAGCTTTATAACATATAAGTAATTAACAAATATTAATAAGTATTTTATATGTAAAAATACTTTACACTATAATCACACAAATATTTTATATTTTTTTAATGTGATCTATAAATTAACTTTGCCCTGATTATTATTTATCATGGTTTATTCTCATAATTTTTCCACTTTGTTTATTTGGTATACAATTTTGTTTATTTTAACCATTTATATTAGGTTGTATGTATTTCATTTAACTCTTGATTTGGCTTTCTGATCCTTATGCTACTGTGAGAACCAAACCATCATCGCCAGACTATTAGTCAAACACCTGCTTCAACAACTCACGCAGCAAACAGCTGTTCACACATAACAACTGATATATGGCAAAATCATATCGTGAACTCTATTCACAATAAAGAATTTACAGAGTCATTATTAATCATTTGTAGCTGTACTTTCTTGTTTGTCTAGTCATGTAATTGGTTATTATAAAAACTCATTACTGATTCATTTTAAATCGTGTTCATGAAAATTTACAGAAATTAAGTGGGTAAGTGTTATATTTGACTCGTGATAATATTTGTCTATACAATCTGAATTTGTTTTATGTGTTAATTAGTTTTGACATATTTTAGTCACGTATTCATTTAGTAATGATTCTCATATAATGTTGCATTATTTGATTAAACAGTCCTTGCAGGTACGTAAAGTACAAAAATTAATTCTGCTTTATATATATATATTTTTTTAATAAATTACGAAAAGTGTAGTCAGCTGTTTAATGTGTAAATTATATACAATTTTGAGATGTATGTAAATTTAATAAAGAATAATCTAGAATCTAGATTGTCAATCTAGAATAATTGTATAAATAAACAAAGAAAGTAGCTTAAGCAAATTTTTAAAAGCACGCATGTCATTTTTTAGAAGTCTACAAAAGTGTAACAATGAACTGTCAAACAAAAACAACATTTTAATTTTTACTTTTGATATAAAATATTGCCCTATATTCACATTACATTTTTTGGTTAATTATATATACATTTAATATTTATAGTGTAATGAGATACTTGTGTACACAAATATACACTTGTTCTTAAAATTATTTCGGTCTTGTATCACAACGTTGACAAGTACTTGACTTGTCATCTTAAGAAACACAACATTTTAATAAATAACATATTTCAAAATAAACACTTACATAATGGTTGTTTCTTACATTATTAATATTAACATTAACAACATACATCTAGTCTGCCTATATACATGTGAACCTAACTATTTTGTTCCAAATAATCTGTACATTATTATACATATCTGTTTTCACTTTTTGGAAAAAACAATAAACCGTTCACCACTAAATAAAGTACATTTAAATATTACTACCAAAGATAAACAGTAGAAAATATCACTCTTACTACTATTATTGCACATATTATAAATAAAACCATACCAACACACATTTTTTAATTCACTTTAAAGTAAAACAAAATAAACAATAACATTTACAAACGGACCATTTGTGTTCTGAACGAAGAACACAAATAATTTTACTTTTTCTCCCAGAATACAACGGGCTGCCACGGTTCTGAGACCAACTTCACAAAACGTTTCCAGAAATATCATACAAACCAAACTAGTTATGTACAATCTTTAAAATCAAATTGAAAAAAGTGTCACAACTACATTTTCACAACTGTGGTTACACTGAATGAGCATAAATGTACAAACTTTACAGAATCAATTTGTTCACCTTAAATATATTCAAGTTTACTGTATATAGTATGTAATTAGTGGTTTAATGTTTATTGGACTGTCCCAATATCTGTACCGCACTACATTTTTGACGTTTTGAATATCCGATTATATCGATATACTACGATGTGAAGAAGAAGAAGCGTACTAATTGTATAGTTTTCTATTTGTTAATGTAAATCAAATATACATGTTGTTTTCATTTGTGAGGTTAGATAATAATGGTTTATGGTTTTTAGTTTAATATTTAAAGAAATAAAAACCATAGTTAGGAAACATATGACGTTTAAAATGTATACACAATGCTTGCAAGAGAGAAATATTAAAAATAAAGAATATAAACTATTTTTAACAAAACCAATAACAACAAATGTAAAATGAACAATACAATTATTTCTGAATAGTAAGATTAAAACTTAAACAACGTATTAACAAATAAAAACAAGATTTGTTATTCGTTAGGTGTTCAATATTCTTTTGTATTATTCAGTAAAGTCTCTACAACTTTGCTGGTAGCAAATTTTGTGCGAAACACAATAAAAATGGAGACATGTTTAGCATCTCGGATTCCTTTCAGTCGGTTGTTTTTCCAGTAATCTGCACAAAAGCTGAGTATTAATGAAGAAACAAGTATTAGTGGAAAACGTGTTCTGCCACAAAAGAGGGAGACACGTATAATAATAGCCTACGTATAATAATAATGGCAAGAGCCACTCCGCCATACTTCGATTTGTTTTTTTACGTGGATTTCACAGAAAGCGTGTTTTATTTTATTATTCCAATTTTTTTTTCAAAGCATATTTTGATGTTTTCTCTTTTGTGAATATTCAACTGATCACACCCTTTCAGCATCCAGAAATGGACTGATATTACATTTTCCTTTATAATTTCTTTCCATTTGCTTTATGTCTCTGTGCAGTCTTCCTGCTTGGACTTCACTAACTGCACCCAGACATTTTAGAAAGTAATCCAGATAAAGTCTAAAAATACAACTCATTTGACAGGCAAAGTTAGTAAGGTTTTTGGCTGTGTTTTCTACAATACTTTCATAGGTCGGAATTGTTTTGTTTACATGAAACTTCTTTACTACATCTTTAAGGACTTTCCAGGCTTCTTTTTTTTTTAACTTCTTTTTAGTTTTAACTGCAGTGACTTTTGAATTATGTTTTTTACTTTGATTATTATTCTTCTTCTTTTTACAAAATTTGCCCATACAGCTGGGAATACAGGTTACTTCAAGTAATAATTATTTGTAGGCCCATTTATTAAATAATCTATTTCAATTTACGATTTCCTAAATGGTGCGTGTCAGATTTACTCTTTTATGTCTTTAATTGTAACAGATGTACGTTTTTCTAACGATTTCAGTAACAGTGTAATGCATTGGTATCCAGATATAATGTCCAAAAAAATAATATTCATGGAACTAAAAGTCCAAAAACAAATATCTTCAAAGTATTTATTTAGAAAATAAAACAGAACAAGCTTATTGGAAAGTACTAAAAGTGAAGTTATCATCTGCTGAGAGGTTAGGCATCTGCAAAAAGTAATTTCTGATTCTGAGTTGGCTATTACCAACGCTGTAAAGAATCATTTCAACTCTGATGTTGTCCGACAATATTTATTTCATTTATGTCAAAACGTTTTCCGCAAAACCCAATCTGAAGGTCTACAGCAACAGTATATGGATGAAAACGATCGCAGTATCCGAGAATGTGCACTTAGCTTGTGTGCTTTAGCTTTATTGCCGCCAGAGGATGTTCCTGACATATTCGATGAGTTGTATAATGAAGTTCCAGATGATTTCATACCAATTGCTGATTATTTCGAGATGACTTATGTTCGTGGAAGACAACTGTCGGGAGAAGAAAAGCAGTACCAGTGCAATATGGCCCTGCGGTTGGAACCAGTACTACGCTGTCATTCAAGGTACCGCACGAACAAACAACACATCTGAAGGTTGGAACAATCGTTTTCAGATATTAGTTGGTCGACGTCATCCGAGTCTTTACAGTTTTGTAACAGAACTACAAAAGCAGCAGGCAGATGTTGAATATATGTTGAGAGACTTATTGCGTGGACAAAAGGAAAAATTTTTGCCTAGATCTACCAACAACGGAATGAATATCGAATTTCCAACATTCTGAGTAAGTATCAAGAATTTTCAGGGGAAGACAATGAATTGGCTTACATTAAAACGACTAGACGTTACCAACATTTATAACCTAATATTTTTAGTTTCAAATAAAAATTATTTTTGGACATTATATGTTTTGGACTTTTATTATTTTGGACTTTATTTGACTTGGATATTTTCGACTGGACATTTTGGTTCGGAGATTTTTTCTGGACATTTTGTCCTGTTAATCTAATGTATTAATTGAAACACTCATGATTAACACACTTTGACAAAGACAAGCATTGGATGAACGGCAGTATGCAGCGCGACCGCTGACGTATATTTGTACGATTCGCTCAATAATTTGGAAACCGATAAAGCTAAGACATTGGGAGTTAGATCAAAATTAAATCTGAACCTTTCTGTACATTTGACTTGCCAAATATATTAGTTTATTTTGAATAAGGGAAAAGTTTCTTGCAGGCTACTTTTTACGTCTCATGACTGAAAACAATTAAAACTTGATAGGAAATTTTATTTTTTATTTTGTTATCACCAGGATATTATTAAATTAAAATAGTATATATATATAATGCTCGGGACTACACGCATTACAAAAATTTATTGTTAAAGAGGAAGAACGTTTTGCGTAAGACAGTTTATATTTTAATACATACTAAATGGAGTTTACGACGGTTTTAGTATGTTTTTTTATTTTTTACCGACTCAATTTTTGGGTTAAATTTATTTTAAATATACCAAAATGTGGAGAAGAATTAAAATAAATTTACTACTGTGTACGTTTTTACATTCTGAAGACGTATCTAGTACTCCATTTTTATCGGTCTAGGTTTTCAAGTCGATTATTGTAGCGAACGTAAAACCCACTGGCGCAATGTATTTCCCTGTCTCGCATAATTTCTCAACCGACTGTGGAATCAAGAATAACTTTATTTTTAATAAAATAGAAAACTATTTGTGACTCTTCGCCACGCAGACGTGAGTATTGATTATCTATCACACATTTTTCTTACGTGTGCAGTTTAAAATGTTTCGCTAATGAATTAATTCTATTAAACATTGGAATAATGTCTATTATGTGAATTGTAAGTAAAGTCTTATTGAATTTTTCATGCTTCACTCTCTTTTCATTATTGTCTTTATCTCATTGATATTAAATTATCATCTGTTAATTTAGCTGAATGAAATTACTCTCCCCGTTTTCTGTAAGAAGTACCAAAACCACACATGCTGTTTTTTTAGTTACAAGGTGTATAAAGATGTAATATGAGTGTGTGTGTTTGTGTGTGCACGTTTGCGTGATTGTGTTTAAAGAATTATAGCTTTAATAATAGTGTTCAAAACGTGGTTAAAAGGGAACGTAGAACTCAAGCATTACTGGGAACTCTCGACAAAACTTGTAAGCCTAAATTCTTAAGAAATGAAAATAATATATATTACTTTAATGTCACATCAAACGACCTAACCTTACATCAATCATAATATCAAAATATCTGCTACGTCTTAGACCAGTGGTTCCCAAAGTGGGTCCGCAACAATGTTTCGGAGGGGTCCGCGGACACTTTTAAGAAAAAATCAGAATACACATACATTTTCGCCTATTTTTATAGTCTAAAATCTAAATTTCAGTATCTTAAAACAATTAGTAAAAGAGTCCAGTTTTTTTTTATTCAAACTAATTGTAATTGTAAAAGTAATTAATAATGTCTTTAAATCATGTCGTTTAGCAGATCTGTTTGTGAGCCGAACTGACTAGAGCACCGCATCGACGCAGAACTGATCGCGCTGTTTTAGCCCACCATGTATAAGCACTGTATCTAAGCAAAACGTTTTTCCGTGTTGCTGATTTTACGCATAAGTAGCTGGATTTTGATATGTGTGGCTGGAAAGATAGAGCAGAGACTGGGAAAGTTAAGAAATAATCTTGATGTCGAGAGTGACTTAATATTGACATTATCAGACGTTAAACCTAATGTTGCAGAGCTAATTTTTCAGAAGCAGCTTCATTGTTCATATTAAATTATGTGTGATATCATTAATATAATTTTGCAAGTTAAGAAAATTTTTATTTTTACACATTTTAATTCAAATATAAGAGTTTTTATCATATTTACTGTTTGCTTTATTTTATAACTCAGACGGGGCCCGTAAAATTTCTAAATTTTTCGGGGGGTCTGCGGACCTAAAAGTTTGGGAACCACTGTCTTAGACTATAAAGTGATTCCTCACCCACCAAAAACCAAAGGTCATAAACTATAGTCAGAAAAACCAAAGGTCATAAAATATAGTCAGGACTATCTTATTTTAAGGTTACACAATCCTGTGCAAGCAGCCTGTCCTCGGGCACCATTCAAATGCTTTGAACCCGAGATACTAACTTTCCAACTTTTGACAAACAGAATAATCACTGTTGCGCACTACTATAGAAATGATATTCCGATTAGCGCTTTCAAGCTTCACAGCTCATCGTCAGATAAGATATCCGACTATCTCCGATCATTTCCTATCTGACGATGACCTGTAAGCTTGAAAGCGCTAATCAGAATATTTTTCTGATTAAGTGGTTAAGTGTTATATTTGACTCGTGATAATATTTGTCTATACAATCTGAATTTATTTTATGTGTTAATTAGTTTTGACATATTTTAGTCACGTATTCATTTAGTAATGATTCTCATATAATGTTGCATTATTTGATTAAACAGTCCTTGCAGGTACGTAAAGTACAAAAATTAATTCTGCTTTATATATATATTTTTTTAATAAATTACGAAAAGTGTAGTCAGCTGTTTAATGTGTAAATTATATACAATTTTGAGATGTATGTAAATTTAATAAAGAATAATCTAGAATCTAGATTGTCAATCTAGAATAATTGTATAAATAAACAAAGAAAGTAGCTTAAGAAAATTTTTAAAAGCACGCATGTCATTTTTTAGAAGTCTACAAAAGTGTAACAATGAACTGTTAAACAAAAACAACATTTTAATTTTTACTTTTGATATAAAATATTGACCTATATTCACATTACATTTTTTGGTTAATTATATATACATTTAATATTTATAGTGTAATGAGATACTTGTGTACACAAATATACACTTATTCTTAAAATTATTTCGGTCTTGTATCACAACATTGTAAGTAAAGTCTTATTGCATTCTTCATGCTTCACTCTGTTTTCAATATTGTCTTTATCTCATTGATATTAAATTATCATCTGTTAATTTAGTTGAATGAAATTACACTCCTCGTTTCCTGTAAGAAGTAACAAAACCACACATGCTGTTTCTTTAGTTACAAGGTGTATAAAGATGAAATATATGTGTGTGTGTGTGTGTGCATGTGTGCGTGCTTGTGTTTAAAGAATTATAGCTTTAATAATAGTGTTCAAAAGCGTGGTCAAAAGGGAACGTAGAAATCAAGCATTACTGGGAACTCTCAACAAAACATTTAAGCCTAAATTCTTAAGAAATGAAAATAATTTATATTACTTTTATGTCACATCAAACTACCTAACCTTACATCAATCATAATAATTATCAAAATATCTGCTACGTCTTAGACCAGTGGTTCCCAAAGTGGGTTCGCGACAGTCCGCGGACACTTTAAAAAAAAAAAACAGAATATACCATAATTTTCTCTGATTTTTTATAGTCTAAAATCTAAATTTCAGTATCTTAAAACAATTAGTAAAAGAGTCCAGTGTTTTTTTGACTCAAACTAATTGTAATTGTAAAAGTAATTAATAATGTCTTTAAATCATGTCGTTTAGCAGATCTGTTTGTGAGCCGAACTGACTAGAGCACCGCATCGACGCCGAACTGATCGCGCTGTTTTAGCCCACCATGTATAAGCACTGTATCTAAGCAAAACGTTTTTCCGTGTTGCTGATTTTACGCATAAGTAGCTGGATTTTGATATGTGTGGCTGGAAAGATAGAGCAGAGACTGGGAAAGTTAAGAAATAATCTTGATGTCGAGAGTGACTTAATATTGACATTATCAGACGTTAAACCTAATGTTGCAGAGCTAATTTTTCAGAAGCAGCTTCATTGTTCATATTAAATTATGTGTGATATCATTAATATAATTTTGCAAGTTAAGAAAATTTTTATTTTTACACATTTTAATTCAAATATAAGAGTTTTTATCATATTTACTGTTTGCTTTATTTTATAACTCAGACGGGGCCCGTAAAATTTCTAATTTTTTCGGGGGGTCTGCGGACCTAAAAGTTTGGGAACCACTGTCTTAGACTATAAAGTGATTCCTCACCCACCAAAAACCAAAGGTCATAAACTATAGTCAGAAAAACCAAAGGTCATAAAATATAGTCAGGACTATCTTATTTTAAGGTTACACAATCCTGTGCAAGCAGCCTGTCCTCGGGCACCATTCAAATGCTTTGAACCCGAGATACTAACTTTCCAACTTTTGATAAACAGAATAATCACTGTTGCGCACTACTATAGAAATGTTATTCCGATTAGCGCTTTCAAGCTTCACAGCTCATCGTCAGATAGGATATCCGACTATCTCCGATCATTTCCTATCTGATGATGACCTGTGAAGCTTGAAAGCGGTAATCAGAATAATTTTTCTACAGTGGTGTGCAACAGTTATTATTATGTTTGTGATAAATAACCACTAACACAACTTTCTTAATTAAATTTCCAACTTTTGTTCACACACACACGCGCGCGCGTACACATGCACTACACATTTAAATGTTGAGCTTTATAACACATAAGTAATTAACAAATATTAATAAGTATTTTATATGTGAAAATACTTTACACTATAATCACACAAATATTTTATATTTTTAATGTGATCTATAAATTAACTTTGCCCTGATTATTATTTATCATGGTTTATTCTCATAATTTTTCCATTTTGTTTATTTGGTATACAATTTTGTTTATTTTAACCATTTATATTAGGTTGTATGTATTTCATTTACCTCTTACTTTGGTTTTCTGATCCTTATGCTACTGTGTGAACCAAACCATCATCGCCAGACTATTAGTCAAACACCTGCTTCAACAACTCACGATATGGCAAACTCAAATCGTGAACTCTATTCACAATAAAGAATTTACAAAGTCATTATTCATCATTTGTAGCTGCTACTTTCTTGTTTATCTAGTCATGTATTTGGTTATTATAAAAACTCGTTACTGATTAATTTTAAATCGTGTTCATGAAAATGTACAGAAATTAAGTGGGTAAGTGTTATATTTGACTCGTGACAATATTTGCCTATACAATCTGAATTTATTTTATGTGTTAAGTAGTTTTGACATATTTTAGTCACGTATTCATTTAGTAATGATTCTCATATAATGTTGCATTATTTGGTTAAACAGTCCTTGCAGGTACGTAAAGTACAAAAATTAATTCTGCTTTATATATATATATTTTTTTAATAAATGACGAAAAGTTTAGTCATCTGTTTAATGTGTAAAATATACAATTTTGAGGTGTATGTAAATTTAATAAAGAATAATCAAGAATCTAGATTGTCAGTCTACAATAATTGTATAAATAAACAAAGAATATAGCTTAAGCAAATTTTTTAAAAGCACGCATGTCATTTTTTAGAAGTCTACAAAAGTGTAACAATGAACTGTTAAACAAAAACAACATTTTAATTTTTACTTTTGATATAAAATGTTTACCTATATTCACATTACATTTTATGGTTAATTAATTATACATTTAATATTTATGATATATTTAGATACTTGTGTTCACAAATATACTCTTATTCTTAAAATTATTAAAGCCTTGTATACAGTGCTGACAAGTACTTGTCTTGTCATCTTAAGAAACACAACATTTTATTAAATAACATATTTCAAAATAAACACCTATATAATGGTTGTTTCTTACTTTATTAATATTAACATTAACAACATACATCTAGTCTGCCTATATACATGTGAACCTAACTATTTTGTTCCAAATAATCTGTACATTATTATACATATCTGTTTTGACTTTTTGGAAAGAACAGTAAACCGTTCACCACTAAATAATGTACATTTAAATATTACTACCAAAGATAAACAGTAGAATATATTACTATTACTACTATTATTGCACATATTGTAAAAAAAACCATACCAACACACATTTTTTAATTCACTTTAAAGTAAAACAAAATAAACAATAACATTTACAAACGGACCATTTGTGTTCTGAACAAAGAAGACAAATAATTTTATTTTTTCTCCCAGAGTACAACGGGCTGCCACGGTTCTGAGACCAACTTCACAAAACGTTTTCAGAAATATCATACAAACCAAACTAGTTATGTACAATCTTTAAAATCAAATTGAAAAAAGTGTCACAACTACATTTTCACAACTGTGGTTACACTGAATGAGCATAAATGTACAAAACTTACAGAATCAATTTGTTCACCATAAATATATTCGAGTTTACTGTATATAATATATAATTAGTGGCTTAATGTTTATTGGACTGTCCCAATATCTGTACCGCACTACATTTTCGACGTTTTGAATATGCGATTATATCGATATACTACGATGTGAAGAAGAAGAAGAAGCGTACTAATTGTAAATTTTTCTATTTGTTAATGTAAAGCAAATATACGTGTTGTTTTCATTTGTGAGGTTAGATAATAATGGTTTATGGTTTTTAGTTTAATATGTAAAGAAATAAAAACCATAGTTAGGAAACATATGACTTTTAATATGTCTACACAATGCTTGCAAGAGAGAAATATTAAATATATAGAATATAACCTATTTTTAACAAAACCAATAACAACAAATGTAAAATGAACAATACAATTATTTCTGAATAGTAAGATTAAAACGGAAACAACGTACTAACAAATAAAAACAAGATTTTTTATTCGTTAGGTGTTCAATATTCTTATGTATTATTCAGTAAAGTCTCTACAACTTTGCTGGAAGCAAATTTTGTGCGAAACACAATAAAAATGGAGACATATTTAGCATCCCGGATTCCTTTCAGTCGGTTGTTTTTCCATTAATCTGCACAAAAGCTGAGTATTAGTGAAAGAACAAGAATTAGTGGAAAACATGTTCTGCCACAAAAGAGGGAGACACGTATAATAATAATAATAGCAAGAACCACCCCGCCTTACTTCGAGTTGTTTTTGTACGTTTATTTCACACAATGCGTGTATTATTTTATAGGCATATTGGTTACCATGTGTAATTTTAGTGTGCAGGGTAACCTAACAACACCAATTTTTAGCGTCACGGGCACACGTCGCAGTTATTGCTAGGAAAATTTTCCGTAGAAAATATGACAAGGAAACACGATTTCAGTCGTCAACAAACTATTTTCTAACATATACAAATACATTTTCACGATTTTCATTTACTAACTATAATTATGTATGATATTCGCTACATATTGTTACGACGTCACAGAACAATCTACGTATTTGTCGAAAGTGCCAGAAGAATCTCGATGTAACGCGTGAGGCGTATGTGCTTGTAGACGCATGTGCGAGAGTCTTCTTGATGCCACCAACAGTTCGGACTGTGTCAAGGCCGCAGTTAATTACGTAGTTCATACGGACGCTAAGATGCAATTAGGAATCGTTTAGATTTTCGGCGGCAATAAATACATGGCGGCAGCGGCCTTAAGTATTCAGTATAACAACGATATACAGTATTTACACTTCGGTTCGAGAGTTATTATCTTGCGACATTACTGTACACGTTCAAGTGGTTATTAGTGAAGTGTTGCTTTTTATAATCGGGCCGTATAATTGTAATACAATTGTGTTTAATATTAGTGACATTTTATTGCGTGTGAATAATTTATATTTGATTTGTTGTAGTAGACTGTGTTGTTAATTACGAAGTATTTAACTGTAAAAATTAAATCTGGTGATTAGTGACTTAATTGGTGTTTTGTACTTATTTTGTTTTCAACTGTACCTACGACGATCGAGTAGACCGTTGTAACAATATCGATGTTAATAATGGCATTATCGAAATTTGGAAAATCAGTGCGGGTAAGTTATTTTGGGACAGTACCAAATTTAATATAAACAACATAGACCGTCGTAACAGTTGTGTCAGAAGTGGGATAGAACGGTTAACAGTGGAAACAGTGGACACTTTGTACA
Source organism: Magicicada septendecula (assembly GCA_034769895.1). Classification (NCBI taxonomy): domain Eukaryota; kingdom Metazoa; phylum Arthropoda; class Insecta; order Hemiptera; family Cicadidae; genus Magicicada; species Magicicada septendecula. Next base: position 1,433,381 of record CM068374.1, read on the forward strand.
AGAAGAGTGTGATTCGTAATTAATTGGTATACATGGATCGCAGTCAGATGATGGAAGCTTTACAAACAGTGCTGCGGCAGACACATGAAGAAACAGAAAAACGACAGGATGAGATACGCAGACAGGAGGGGGAAGAAGCTGAAAAACGACAGGATGAAAAACGCAGGCAGGAAAGAGAAGAGGCTGAGGAACATCAGAAAGCATTAATGCTTGAGACAGAGGAACGACGACGACAGGAGGCAGAGGAACGGAAGCATGAGACAGAAGACATCAAAGTATTAATACAGGAGCAGAAACACATGCAAGAACATAGTACAGCAGAATTGGGTCTCCTACGTGGTGACGTAGGTGAATTACAAGGTGAGCTTAACAATCAAATTACCAGAACATCTGACGTAGAAGAATCCATGTCAAATAAAATAGCTGAAGTAGAAAAATCTGTCTTGAGTGTGGAAAAAGCTATGTCAACAAAAATAGAAGACTCAATTACAAATATAAAAGAGCAGATTAAAAATGAAGTCGAGCAGTGTCTGAAGTTACAACCAAAGAAAATTTCTGAACAGAGTGTACCAATGATAAAGACAGAAAAAGAAGCAGAAAATAAGTTAATAGAGAAAGTCACTTTGCCTGCAGTAGGGACAGTTCCTGTCAAAGCTCCAACCTTCGACGGAAGCAGTCACTGGGCAACGTACCTCAGCCAATTTGAAGCTGCTGCGTGCGCAAATAATTGGACAGAGAAAGGAAAGGCATTATCACTTGTTCTCTCATTAAAAGGAACCGCGGCAGAACTACTACAAAAAGTGCCACCTGACAGCCAGAACATCTATGCCGAGTTGATAAACGTACTACTAGAATTACACTACGGTGATAAACATTTGCGAGAGGTGTACTACGCTCAGTTGAGAACAAGACAACGTTCCGGGGAGAGTCTTCAAGAGTTTGAAGCAAGTATCGACAGATTTATTAGATTGGCCTATCCTGAAGCACCAGAAGACTTCTGAATAAGGTCTTGTTCACGCCCCAGAGATTGAAGCTCCCAAGTCAACGTCCCTCTACATTAATGGGTTTGTGCCATCACATTGCAGTCAGAAGATCCCTGAATCACATTGCCGTTATGATGGGTGAAAAAAAACAATGTTGTCGGACAAACAATTCGAAAGTTCAAGAGAGTCGCAACGATTTGAAAAAAGCAGAAGACCGAAATATTACAACTATGGAAAACGTGGTCATCTACAGGTAGAATGTTGGGAGAAGGAGATACCGAGATAAGAGAGCGATCGCACCAATTGGAGAAGTAAAGCCCCAGAACAGCACACAGTTTCCACGCTACATAAGACCAGTGGAAACTTGATTGTTAATGGATTTGCGGAAGGTAAACCAACATCATTTACAGTTGACACGGGCGCAACAATGTCCATTGTGCGCCCTGACTTAGTCAGCAACCGTCAGGCTCTAATTAGCTCTGATTGCTTACCACGCAGTGCAACAGAATTGTTGAGACCAGGATCTCAAGTGGTTACAGTTAGCCTTCAATTCGGCATCCATGAGAGTCATAAGGCCGTTCCCTTTGAGGTGATGTTTGGATTCTCGTCCACACTTCCATTGGCCAACTTTTGGAAAATTGAAGATCTTCTGCCTAATACTCCTGACATTATGACAGCAGACAGGTGGAAAGAGGCCCGGAAGAATTTCCTCGTACGCACGAGCGTGTCGGGTTCGTTACAATCAGGGGCAAACTCCTAATCACATTAAGGTTGGGGATTTAGTCTATTGCCAGAGCCATCCGATCACCTCAGCTGTGGACAAAAGAGCCGCCAAGTTGTGTTATCGTTGGTCCGGTCCATACCGCAATCTGAGGTTTGTGTCACCAGTGACGGTGAATTTGGGAGATCCCAACAGTGATATAGAGATGTTGACCACTCACATATCAAAGTTGAAGTTTTGCCATAGGGCATAGGTATGTGAGTGGTGGTAGAAAAGTTGTCTTGTTTAAAGTATTGATTTGGCTCTTGGGTTCTCAGTTTGTGAGTTTGGGGGCCTTAGAAGGGCATACGAATTCTTGTCTTTCTTCTTCTTCTTCGTCTGTCTCCCGTCTCTGTATGCTGACCCTGATCAAGTCAGCATGCAGTTACCGCACACTTACACACATACACACCCAGGTATGCAGGCACTCACACAGTCCAATTCTTCCTTGGCCTTAGAAGGGCATACGAATTCTTGTCTTTCTTCTTCTTCTTCGTCTGTCTCCCGTCTCTCTATGCTGACCCTGATCAAGTCAGCATGCAGTTACTGCACACGTACACACATACACACCCAGGTATACAGGCACTCACACAGTCCAATTCTTCCTTCTTCTTGTTTCATTTTCCTCTGTGCCCCTGTCTTCCTGAGAACGGTCGATTTTTTTAAGATTCCCGAAGTAGCCAAGAGAACTTTGATTGTCATGGTAAAGTAGCAAGGAGGCTGTGGATTGAATTGATTTTTGGGGGGGGCAACCATGTTGCCCTTTTGTGGAGGAGGTTTGCCGGGATTTGAATTTTCCCGGCGTGATTTGAACGATCTGTGCCGCCAAAGCGCGTGGCAGCAGGGTGGCACAGCTAATGTGATTAGTAAGGCTGTGTATGTGCCACGGCGACGCGATCTAGTAAGCCAGTCAACCTTGTCAGCTGATTGAGGGACGCAACTGTTAGAATACAGTTTGCCAAATGTTAGCTTCTGCAATCCGCAACAGGTAGACTAGGAATGTCAGTTATAAAAAAAAATATAATTATATAAATAAAACAACGGTTGTCAGTTAAACTGGTTATATAATTTTCCAGTTAAACTGGACGGTTATAACTGGTATAAATAACTGGTTATTAAAGTAACCGCCAGAACGGTTATTTGTTTTTTTTAAGTTCAATTCGCAAAAATAATATAACTGTTAAGTATTTATAGAATAAATTGGCAATACATTATACTATAATCCGTGCGTTTGTTTTTAAAAAAAGGTAATGACAATCAATTGCACTTCTTTGTAAAATTGCCACAGCCCGAAAAATGATAAATAAAAAAAAAACAAGCAGAATTATCACTGTCGCACACCACTATATAAAAATTATTCCGATTAGCGATTTCAAGCTTCACAGCTCATCGTCAGATCGGAAATGATCGGAGATAGTCGGTCCATCGGTCCTTCCCCATCCTCTGACCCCTCTCACCTCCATCTGGACAGTTACATATTTTCCTAGCAAATTCCTTGTGTTTCAGTGTTGTGTGTGTGTGTGTGTGTGTGTGTGTGTGTGTGTGTGTGTGTGGGTGGGGATGGGACATTTGAATTATAGCTTGTAGTGTGTGAGCATGGTGGGGTTGGGTGGGTGTGAAGGGTTTGTTTTCATGTCTGTTTGTTCATTTCCGATCTGACGATGAGCTGTGAAGCTTGAAAGCGCTAATCGGAATAATTTTTATATAGTGGTGTGCAACAGTGATAATTCTGCTTGTGATTTTAACCACTAACACAATTTTCTTCATTAAAAAAAAATATATTTATTGACTCTATTTACAGATTCTATTAATTTTATGTACAAGCAAACAAACTGGAATGACTGTTATTATTAGAAAATTATAAACACAAACAAGCAAGAAAATGACAAACACATCAAAACATTGAAAAAAAATTACTCGACCCAATATTTTTTATTGAGCCGGTTCGATGAAGTGGTCACCGGTGAAACGACATCTCTCACATTAGACAACTCCGTTAAATGTCGAGACCAGTCTTTCTGACCGAGAGCAGCGCTATCTGTGCCCCCCGCCCTATTCGTTTGACATTAAAGACTTGACTGTCGATGGTTGTAGACTGTACACTGTAGACGCCACTCGTCACCGTCATTATCCAAATACACACCCAACTAGTGACTCGTGTAATTTCGCTAAATAGTGATTTCGTTCATTTCCGGTAGATTTTTTTTGGGACGTTTATTGGAGTTTTGAAAAAATAACCGGTGGTAACCGAAGAGAAAAAAACAAAAATTAGCGGTTAACCGGATGATTTGATAACCATAACAACAACAAAAAAGTTATGTTTATAACCGAGCGGTTATTGACATCCCTAATTCCCACCACATCGCCATTCCCCTGGGAGCATAAAAGCTTCATGCATTTCCATGCCTTAACTTGTAATTTGACCATACATAGTTTTATCTGTGTTGAAAACACATGATAGTATCTACACAAAATGTTATATGCCTGGAAACACCACGTTCTGATGTTTCAAAGATTCACAAAGTTTAGATACAAAAGTTTCTTCACACGCCCCTGCCGACGAATACAGTACAGTATTTTATTCTCACGTAGGCTTCCGCGGCCGGTGCCCATTATATTTTTAAAGTCTTCTTCCGGTATGGACAGCGTCAAAAATGTCTTGTATGACCACATTTCAATCATATTACAATGAGTATCCTCAGGTCTAAGTGACAAAAACGCCTGCAAGCGAACTCAGTTATATAGTGTAGAAGTGGCGGTGGGTGGGCATCTGTAATACGGTCATGCAATAGGTATTATGACAGATGAATCCTAGAAGCAATAGAAATTGATAAACACAAGGATAACATCAACAGAGGAAACCGCCACTCTTAGTATAACTTGGCACCCTTTACTTTCTGGTTTGACTGCACGCGGGTTGACTGACCGCACAATAATGCACACAGCGTAACGCCCACAGGGCAGGGTCCACTTACCGGATCACCCACCGCCACATCTACACTATATAACTGAGTTCGTTTGCCGGCGTTTTTGTCACTTAGACCTGAGGATACTCACTGTAATATGAGTGAAACGTTGTCATACAAGACATTTTTGACGCGGTCCATACTGGAAGCAAACTTTAAAAATATAACAGTAGAGTGTTTAACAATTGTATTTCAGGATGTTTTCTTTAATTGTATAGCTGACATATTCAGTGGCTGGTACAAACACATAACGCAGCAAGTCTTCTGCATATTACAGAACGTGAAAACGTTCTTGCGAAACAAAATATATATACACAGCAGAGTACCATATACGCTCCATGAAAACGTGGACCTAAATCAATATCACCAATAAATTGCTATAATCGGTTAACAATTTACATTAAAACATTATTTATTATCAATAATTACATAAACAATATATATTTTTTTGCATACATATTTACTAAATATTTATATGTATATATATATATATATTTGTAACTCATAAATACAACAACCTCCAGGCAATAACAAAACTTTTTCTATACAACAAATATCATTTGAAACCATCTGTTATTTATTTAGTCATATTTATATAATTACAATGGACATAAAAATGTTCCTAAATTTTTATTTTGTAGGCTCATAGCTATCATCTATAATATTATTACACACAGAAGAAATTTTTATGTATGTAGACATGTATTAAGTATATATATAAATTTCAATATTACAATGTATATTATCTTATTATTCAAGTAATTTAAAAATGTGCACTAAGGATTGATTCAAATTACACTTTACTTACTTTCAAACGTGCATACCTCATATTACAATAAAGATTTTAAATTGTTACGATATCAGTGAAATTACAGTGTATACTTCCTTCTCTGTTTGTATTTCCTTACTACTTAACTAACAATAAAAAAAACTGATTTTAATTACACATTTCCCAGCCAGCAGCACAACATTATTTGAGTTGATTCAAATTTATAAGTAGCCTGAAATACTTCGTCCCCAGAAGCAAAACATGTGGAGTCATAAATCTAAGCTTTTAAGGTTACGAAAACCTAAGCTTGTAAGGTTACCCTGAAAAAAACTAAGCTCAAAAATTCTGCTTCAACTGTTTTTGTATTGCCTTTGTCAGTGCCCTAGACTGATGATTTTTTCGCCCCTCACCCCACCATCCCACCTTCCATACTCCCAAGCAACGAGAATTACGCAGGATTTACTAATAAATTATTGGCTACTTATTATACAAACATGTGAGTTGTATAAACAAGAATTCGTCTCGTTCCAATTTTATTCACGTAAATTTATTTATTACAATAACATAAACACATTGACAGATTATAATAATAAGAAGAATATTATAAAAGACCCTTTTTTGCAAGTCTTCTTTACAAAATATAATACGTTTCTTAATGTTTACACAAAGTAAATAAAAAGACTAAGAACAAAAGTTCTTCAAATAATTTTCATGTCCATTGCTGGAAACTTTTGTTTACTCAGGCCTAATATTTCTGGCTTTTTCCAAATCGATGAACTATTTTACTAACAGAAATCCTTTGCAATTAAAAGAAATTTTGCACTTGAAATGCTGTAAAGTATATACGATGAAAAAGAATATACAATGTAACATGAGTTTTTTTTTATTTTTTGGTGTCTTAAGTTTTGCGCCTCCCCCCCCCCCCAAAGTTGGAGCATTAGGCTACAGCCTACTCACCCTAGTGGTTAATCAGGCCTGATCTTAAACGGCAATAATGTAATAGTATAAAGCAGGTTGCTGCTTTCAAGTAGGGCCTCTGTTTTCCCTGTCACGTAAGTTTTTCACTTTTCAGTAATTAAGAAAAACTGAAAAATCACACGAAAAGTTTTATATGGAGTCATTTAGGAAATTTATTTAATTCAATATCTTCATTTAATAAATTCACTTAATAGCATTAAGGTTCACTGAAGCTGAATGTAAGTCCTATAGCATTTCCATTGCAATTTTTTTTCAAAGCTTATTTTGATGCTTTCTCTTTTGTGAATATTCAACTGATCACACCCTTTCAGCATCCAGCAATGGAATGATTTTACATTTTCCTTTATAATTTCTTTCCATTTGCTTTATGTCTCTGTGCAGTCTTCCTGCTTGCACTTCACTAACTGCACCAAGACCTTTTATAAAGTAATCCAGATAAAGTCTAAAAATACAACTCATTTGACAGGCGAAGTTTGTAAGCTTTTTGGCTGTGTTTTCTACAATACTTTTATAGGTTGGAATTGTTTTGTTTACATGAAACTTCTTTACTACATCTTTAAGGACTTTCTAGGCTTCTTTTTCCTTTTAACTTCATTTTAGTCTTAACTGCAGTGACTTTAGAATTATGTTTTTTACTTTGATTATTATTCTTCGTCTTTTTACAAAATTTGCCCATACAGCTGGGAATACAGGTTCCTTCAAGTAATAATTATTTCTAGGCCCATTTATTAAATAATCTATTTTAATTTACGATTTCCTAAACGGTGCGTGTCAGATTTACTCTTTTATGTCTTAAATTGTAACAAATGTACGTATTTCTAACGATTTCAGTAACAGTGTAATGCATTGGTATCCAGACATAATGTCCAATAAAATAATATTCACAGAATTAAAAGTCCAAAAACAAATATCTCTAAAGTATTTATTTAGAAAATAAAATAGAACAAACTTATTGGAAAGTATTAAAAGTGACGTTATCATCTGCTGAGACGTTAGGCATCCGCAAACTGTAATTTCTGATTCTGAGTTGGCTATTATCAACGCTGTAACGAATCATTTCAACTCTGATGTTATCCAACTATATTTATTTCGTTTATGTCAAAACGTTTTCCGCAAAATACAATCTGAAAGTCTACAGCAACAGTATAGGGATGCAAAGGATCGCAGTATACGAGAATGTGCATTAACTTTGTGTGCTTTAGCTTTATTGCCACCAGAGGATGTTCCTGACATATTCGATGAGTTGTATAATGAAGTACCAGACGATTTCATACCAATTGCTGATTATTTAGAGATGACTTATGTTCGTGGAAGACAACTGTCGGGAGAAGAAAAGCAGTACCAGTGCAATATGGCCCTGCGCTTGGAACCAGTACAACGCTGTCATTCAAGGTACCGCACGAACAAACAACTCATCGGAAGGTTGGAACAATCGTTTTCAGATATTAGTTGGTCATCGTCAACCGAGTCTTTACAGTTTTCTAGCAGAATTACAAAAGCATCGGGCAGATGTTGAATATATGTTGAGAGACTTATTGCGTGGAAAAAAGTAAAAAGTGTGCCTAGATCTACTCCACAGCGCAATGAATATCGAATTTCCAACATTCTGAGTAAGTATCAAGAATTTTCAGGGGAAGACAACGAATTGGCTTACATTAAAACGACTAGACATTACCAACATTTATAACCTAATATTTTTAGTTTCAAATAAAAATTATTTTTGGACATTATATGTTTTGGACATTTGTATTATTTTGGACTTTATTTGACTTGGACATTTTCGACTGGACAGTTTGGTTCGGAGATTTTTTCTGGACATTTTGTCCTGTTAATCTAATGTATTAATTGAAACACTCATGATTAACACACTTTGACAAGGACAAGCATTGGATGAACAGCAGTATGCACCGCAACCACTGACGTATATTTGTACGATTCGCTCAATAATTTGTAAACCGATAAAGCTAAGACATTGGGAGTTAGATCAAAATTAAATCTGAACCTTTCTGTAAATTTGACTTGCCAAATATATTAGTTTATTTTGAATAAGGAAAAAGTTTCTTGCAGGCTACTTCATACGTCTCATGACTGAAAACAATTAAAACTTGATAGGATTTTTTTTTTTATTTTGTTTTTACCAGGTTATTATTAAATTAAAATAGTATATATATCATGTTCATGACCTGGACTACACGCGTTAAAAAAATTATTGTTAAAGAGGAAGAACGTTTTGTGTAAGACAGTTTATATTTTAATACATACTAAATCGAGTGTACGACAGTTTTAGTACGTTTTTTTATTTTTTACCGACTCAATTATTGGGTTAAATTTATTTTAAATATACCAAAATGTGGTGAAGAATTAAAATTAAGTTACTACTGTGTACGATTGTACATTCTGAAGACGTATCTAGTACTCCATTTTTATCGGTCTAGGTTTTCAAGTCGATTATTGTAGCGAACGTAAAACCCACTGGCGCAATGTATTTCCCTGTCTCGCATAATTTCTCATCCGACTATGGAATCAAGAATAACTTTATTTTTAATAAAATAGAAAACTATTTGCGAGTCTTCGCCACGCAGACGTGAGTATTGATTATCTATCACACATTTTTCTTATGTGTGCAGTTTAAAATGTTTCGCTAATGAATTAATTCTATTAAAC